>PVLC010004963.1:0-40000 GCA_004027655.1 Graphiurus murinus | reverse complement strand
GTCCTCTAACCTGTGATTCTCCTGTCTCAGCCTTCCAAGTACTGGAATTATAGGCCTGTGCCACCATGTCCCACTTAGACTAATCATTTAATCTTTTAGAGATTCAGATTTCTCATATACAAAATAGAAACAAGATTGCCTAACTTGCAGAGTTGTTTGTGAGAATTTTTATTTTGACTAATCTTTTATTAGTGCTTTTTACTTATACTTAACATAGGGATTCAGTGTGACGTTATGAACATGCACATAACATAATTTGGTCAATATCATGCTTGTGATAATTTAATTAAACTTTACATAATTTTTTGTCTTGCTGCTATAATTTGGATCTAAAGCATCCTTCAAAGGCTCATGTGTCAGCAGCCTATGGTGCTATTGGGAATTAGTAGAAACATTTAGAGCTGGGGCCTAGTGGAAAGAAGTTAGATCTTAGGGGGCATGATCTCAAAAGAAATATGGGGACACAGCCCTTTCCTCTCTCTCATTTTGCTTTCCAGTCACCATGAGATTAACCTCTCTGCTCTACTATCTGTTCCCTACCATGATATTCTGCCTAGTGTGTTAGCTCATTTATTATTATTATTATTGTTATTATTATTATTCTACAAATAATAATAATAAAGGTACATAAACAGATAAATGAAAACATGGGGTGTTGTGATTTGACATGTGTTTCTCCTTTTAGAGGTAGTAATATCACTTTTAAAGAAATATTTGTCTAATAAAAGATGAATCAAATCCAAGCCAAAGTGAGATAACATCTTATTTCTGTCAGAATAAATGTTTTCAAAAAGATAGAAGATAAACTGGATGTGTTGGCACATGTTTGTAATCCCAGTCCTTGGAAGTCTGAGACAGGAGGATATGGGTTTTCGGCTAGTCTCAGCTACTAAGTGAGGCCCTCTGCAACTTAGTGAGACCCTGTTCCAAAATAAAGAATAAAAAATAGGACTGGAGGTGTAGCTCAGAGGTTGAATGCCCCTGAGTTCAATCCCTAGTACTGCCAAAAAAAATAAAAAAAATAGATAAAAAATGTTGGCAAGGATGCAGAAAAAAGTGAATATTTGTACACTGTTAGTGGAAATATAAATTAGTAAGACCACTATGTGAAACAGTATGGAGGTTTCTCAAAAAATTGAAAATAGAACTACCATATATCCAGGAACAACATATCTCCGTATATATACAAAGCAAACAGAATCTAGATCTCAAAGAGACCTCTGCACCCCATGCTCATTGCAACACTGTTCACAACAGCTGAGACATGGAAATAACTTAAGTGTCTGGATAAATAAGTTGTAGTAAATATCTTTGTATAATGGAATATTATTCAGCTTTAAACAAAGAAGGAAATCATGCATTTGTAACAACATGAGTGAACCTGGAAGACATTTTGCTAAGTGAAAAAGCCAGACACAGAAAGACAAATACTGTGTGACTCATATACACACTCTAAAATAGGCAAACTCATAAAAGCAGAGTAAGAAGGTACTTGCCAGAGGCAAGGACAGAGAAAGGTGGTAGGAAATGAGGAGATATTAGTCAAAAGGTAAAAAGTTTGAGCTATGCAAGATAAATGAGTTCTGGAGATCTACAGCATGGTGACTATAGCTAACAATACTATATTGTACACTTGATATTTCCTAAGAGGTAGATGTTTAGAGAGCTCAACACACACACATGCACACACACACATGCATGCACACACGCACACCCCCCTCACACACACACATGCATGTGTGCATTCATATGCAAAGGAAGAAAAGAGAGATAAAGAGGGTGAGAAGACGAAGACGAGAAGACGGGATGGAGGGAGAAAGGTAGAGAGGGAGGGAATGGTGACCCTGTGAGGTGGCTGATATGCTAATTAGCTTGGTTGTGATTAATAGTTCACATTGTATAGCAAAACAAGTTATACACCTTAAATCTAAACACTTCCTATGTGTCTATTATGCCCCAATAATAATGAAAGTTTTTTTTTTTTTTTTTTGCGGTACTGGGGATTGAACTCAGAGGCATTCTACCTCCAAGCTATACCCCCAGCCCTATTTTTTATTCTTTAATTTGAAACCGAGTCTCACTAAGTTACGGAGTGCCTCACTAGATAGCTGAGGCTGGCTGCAAACCTGGATCCTCCGGTCTCAGCCTCCCGAATGCTGGGATTACAAGCGTGCGCCACCACGCCCAGCTCGAAAGTTTTTTTTTTTAAGAGATTTTAGTTTCAGATCCTTTGCCCCTTTACTAAATGGCAATAATGTTTACATTATTTCCCAACTTCTTTGCTGTAAACATTGAGTGAGATAGTAAGGAAATTGAATTGCAGAATAAGTCCAATCAAAATGCCTAAGAAATAATTGCTTTATAGGCAATTTAGGAAATGTGGTAATTTGGTTTTAATTTTCTGGTTTAATTCTGTACACCAATCAACTATTTGGACTTGGTCTTTCCTCTCACACATGAGGCCATGCTTTATGCTTCCATGATGTGTGGAGTTAAATCATGTTGATGTCCCAGGTGCCTTACTCTGAAGGAGTTATGATTCTGTGGCACACAGATAGTGGAATGCATTCCTGAGCTCCTGGAACTCAGGAAAGGATCCCTCCTTTTATATACTTAAGTCCTGTCAGGATCCCCTAAACTGCCTATGAATGCAAGATCTCAAGTGCTTTCTCCATCAGCCTCCAGCCTCAGTTGATCCCAGCTCAATTTGTTTCTGAAGATCAGTGTGAGGCAAACCATAACACCTTGACTTTTCCACCTAAAACAAATATATCATTTTACAGCTTAAACAACCAATGTTCAATATGAATACAGATGGCAATAGGAGATACTTGCACTTGAAGGTTTTAGAGCTATAGTTTAAATGTGTTGCCTGGCAAATTCAAACTTTGTGTTCAGTGTGAGAATGTTAAGAATTAGGGCTTTTAAGAAGAGATTAGGTCATGAGGGCTGACTATATAAAAGGTTCTGGCTGTGTCTGACTGACTTGCTCTTCTGCACATGTTCCTCCCCTTCAGAGGATATAACAAAAAGGTACCATCTTGGAAGCAGAGAAGAGCCCTTACCCAATGGACAAACCTGCTGGCACCTTGATCTTGTGTTATCCAATCCCCAGAACTGTGAAAATTAAATCTCTGTTCTTTATTGCCCAGCCTCAGCTATTTTGTTATAGCAACACAAACAGACTGAGATGAGATGACATTTGGTCTCTCTCTTTTTTTTTTTTTTAAACTGGCAGTGCTTTCAAAATATCTTAGTCATTCTGATCTTTCCTTACAATAGAAGGCCTTTAACTAGATGATGACAGATTTTCTCCAATAATAATAGTTATAATAATGATATAAAAAGGGAGAGAATATTACCTCTGTTGAACCAATTCAGTATTGTGATCATGGCTGAAACCCTGAAGTCCACCTGAATTCAAAGAACTCACCGTGACCTTGAGCACTTCAATTTCCTCACCATACAATGGGAACATGAGGAATATGGACTTCAGAGGGCTGCTATGAAGGTTTATTGAATAATATACTTAAGGCATTGGTCACAGCTCAACAATGAAAGTCAGCAAATTATAGTAGTGGCAGTAGTGTTGACTAGAAACTAGCTCCTGAATTTAATTTTCACAGTCTACAACCTTATGGATTAATATTAGTATTTTATAGAAGAGGCAACAGAAGTTCAAGGTGGCTAAGTAATTTTTAAAATATCATATGGCCAGGAAGTAACAGATTTTTTTTCAAACTAGTTCTGTCTAATTTTATCCAGTGACACACTTTCAAAATTCTATAAAAATCCTATTTTGATTAGAATTATAAAATGGCACTTATGAGTTAGTTTTTCCATCAATTTTGCTCCAAAGCATTTATAACTAGCAAAGCATTCATCATCATATTCTACAACTTTGATTGTTTTATTTGTCTCTGATCCATAGCAGACAGGGAGGGTTTTAGGGACGAGGACCATGGTTTTCAAGGCCAAGAAATGGGAATTATGCCACAGAATCTATAGCAGAACAAAACAGAAAACAAGGCAAAAACAATTTCATTGAGTTGATTTGACTTTATGGAATAAAAACAGAAAAACAAAAAGTAGAGAAATAACATTTAGTCAGAACAGAACAATGAGGGTAAACAGACATTGACGGTAAGATCTATTTAGACTTGAAGGAATTGGGTTTCATTTTCAGGTACTTCCTCCTGAAACAGTTGCTCTCAGCTAAGATTTTAATGGTTCTTGCAATAAACATAATTAAATTCAATCAAATTTTTTATATCCAGGGAAGTTTTAAGTTTAGAAACCTGGCTATTAAATTCTGACCAAACAAACTGTTTATTTCAAAGACATTCTAGGAGAAATTCACTATAGTTGGTGTTTCATATTAAAATTTATACCATCCATCATCCTAATAGATCATCCATATGATTCGTCCATCACATTGTGAGAACAAAATGCTATCTTGTCTCCTTGATACTGTGTTTAAATAAAAGAAAGAAGAAGAAAATAAAAGGAAATTTAAAAAAACACTGTTCCTTTTCTAGTTCTTTTCTTTGAAGTTGTTCATAACACACAAGGTCTGGCATCAGGAGTAATTAGAGTAAACCATGCAGAAATCCCAAAGGAAGCAGGCAGGTAGGATAATGTTTGCTGCATTTAAAACTTAAAATGAAAGCTCAATGTTTTAGAGGACAAGAAGATGAATAAATTCTTACTAGGAAGATTAAATGAATGAATCTGTTTTACCTGCTTACTTTAGACTCCCCTAGCCATATTCAAAAGCACAACAATAATTATAAGAGAAGTTTGAGAGGGATTTTTTTTTTTTAGTAATTAACCATGCTATATGATAAGCAGACCAGTCTTTCTGAAAATTATGACCAGCAGTCATTGTGCACTAGAATCACTTGAGATTCTAGTCTCCAACCCAAGCCAAAGAAAAGAAGCCAAATCCCCTGTCTCTGGGGATGTTCTACAACCTCTGCTCCTAACAGTTCCCTGGTGACCATGAGGGTCTATCTATGAGGATGCCTGGAAGACAGTACCCTTACAATGAAATTCTTTGTTTTCATCAGACAAATATTAACTTTTCAGCTAATTTGATTCATGTCAAAAGCATCATATTCATGATGCTTCTATATTTCCTTTCTTCATAAAGGAAAAGCATTGAAAATTATTTTAAGCCAAATATTATGTGAAAATAGGGTGCGTGGATTTCATAAGTAAAAATATCTCAAATATTGCATGGAACATAATTACACTGAAAAAATTATTTGTGATTTGCTTCAAATTCAAACTTAACTAGGTGTTCTATATTCTATCTGGCTACTCTATGCAAAAGGCTTAAGTCCCAGGCTGAAGGTAGCTAACAAACCATTTGTGAAAGGACTAACATGTGAACTGATGCAGAAAAAACTACATCTGTCACTGAAAATAATACAATTAACCTAAATTTAAAAAAATATTTCCATTATTTCAAAAATAAATTCAATAGCAATCATGATAATCTAAGAGCATCTGTTATAGATATTTTATTACTTTCCTTAATCTACTCTTAATTTGATGGAATGCTGTCATTACTATTTTTTAAATGTAGTCAATGTTGTTATTACTGTTATTATTATTTTTTTAAGAACCAGATTTTATTCAGTGAAACAGTCTGAAAGAAACCTAACTGTCCTCCAAACTGGAATTGTACTAATTTGTCACCTAAGCAAGTTCAGTGGCTCTTTAAAACATAAATAAATAAATAAATAAATAAATGCCAGTACCAAAATGGACATAGCCAGGGAGACCTTCAGGAAGTTGTAGGTGCAGTAGGCGATGCTGATAAACCTGTCTTGTCAACCGAGCTGCGCCTCTGTGTCCTCAGCAGCCTCACAGGTGTGGCCACAGTGGGAGCAGATGTTTCCACCTGTGGGAGTTGGGGTTGAAGCGTCTATTTGCTGCCTTTGCCTTTTCCTTCATGCCACTCATTGTGGTGATGTGTGCTCTCAAGCTGTCCAACTCCCTCATCTCACTTTATGCCTCTATTTGGTAGAGCTGTGGGCTGTGGTGTGCTATTTCTTTCTTGCATATTTTTAGATGATTGTTAAGAACTTTTTTTTTTTTTTTTTGGTCCTGCTGTTTTGGGACTCTCAAATCAGACTTTCTGGTTACTTTAAGTTTAAGTGTATGATTTTATGGCAAACAGGCAGAGAAAGAAATAGAGATGGGGGGGGGCAGGAACAGTGGCGGCATTATTTTTAAGGAGAATAAAACTCTCAGCCAAAGACAGATGACCTTGCCCTTGTTCTGCTTTGACACGGGAAGTTGAACTGCCCCAGGAAGTCATTAGCAGAACAGTAGTGACTGTTTTGTCAGGTCTTATTGTTTAATTAGATCACAACTTGGTCCCAACTCTAAAATCCTTTTGGCACATGCCATAATTCTCAGCACTAAGTATCAAATACTTCCTAGCAGCTGCCTACATAACGCGAAAAGCAAGTAAATTCGATATTTGAACCAACTTATTTTTTTTTTAAATAAGTCTCTTAGATTAAAAAGTTTCTAGTGGTCAATCACACAAATGTTTTATGGAAGTAATTGCAGCCTGTGGCTCTCAAATACTCAATTTAGCTACAAGACTTCCCCTGGATCCCATCAAGTGCTATGTCTGGAGAAAGGCAAGCATGGGATTGTCTCAATATTACATCCCTGCTTGAAGATGCTCTTCTTTGTGTTTACAGCCTGAGACCTGGACCTTTCTAGACACGATGCAGAATCAGAGCTCAAGACCTGGAAAGGAGAAGGTATGTGGAGAAATGTATGTATTTGGTTCCAATAACTCTGACCTGTCAGAGCCGTGTCTTCCAGGGTGCATCACATCACAGAAATTAGACATCTGAAAATCAGAAAAAGGAAAAAAATCTGTAAGATCCCAGAAATCTTTGATCCACCAAATACTTTTTCCTCTCACCCAGTTTATGTTTCAAGTGCTAGATATTTTCAGTATAAAATGCCTCAAATGTTAGGACTTAAATCTCTTCCTCTGGGGAGATCCTGTCACCCATCAGTGGATCTGATATTGAGATTGTTTTCCCCTAGAGAAGCAGCCTGAGTTCCATTTTGCTTAATTATATTCCATTGCCACAACTGATGTTACTATAAACAAGTTTTTCCTTTCCTTTCTTCTTCCAATCTCTCTCCACTTCTTCCTTCTTTGTTAAAATCCATTAATTATTTTTGTTGCTACTGTTTTCCTCTACAATCCTTACTGAATCAAGTTCAGTGTTTCATATTAATGTTTTTCTTTACATTTCTCTCTCCATTTCCTATTTTTGTACAGTTGTGCCTTTGCTTTTCCAAATGTTTTTAATATTTTTCCAAAGTGTAATAAGTGTTATACAAGTTGCATTAAGAGGATGATATAGGAATAGTTAGTAAAGCTAACAGCTCAAATTGCTAAGATCCAGTGAGATTTTTGGCCAGAGTGATGCTTGAGCTTAGACCTGAAGGACAAGAATTCAGATGGACATAGGAATGGGGAAAACTTTCTTCTGCTGAGATAACATATCTGCATAGGAACTGAGGGGAACAGGCAGGGGAATAATGAAGGAAACTGCAATTGTCATACTTGTTGTACACTCAGGTGCAGATATCTAATTGACCAAGTGAGCCATAAAGGTGGAATTTATCAGTCTATAGAAAGTAATGAATTCTTGAGAATAAACGAAATCATCCGAAGACTTGTTTTTTAGGGAGAAGAGTAGAAAGTCCACAACAGAATACTGGAGAGGAGCTACATTTCAGGTATGGACCAAAGAAAACTAAGCCATGAAAGGTAATGATAAGGAATAAGCATAGACATAGGAATAAATCAAAGAATGCATTATGTTACCAAAAAGGAGACGAGAGTATGTCAAGCAGTGTCCAACGTTATCAAATAGAAGTCAGCACTTAAGGTTCATTGCATTCAGTCATTAGTGACCTTGTCAAAAATGGTTTCATGGGTGTGATTGTCATGGATGCCAATTAATTTAGTCAGTTTTAGTAATTTGTGTCTTTCAAAGAATTTGTCCATTTAACCTAACATCATATATATTAACACAAAATGTTTTATGATAGTCTATTATCACTTTAAACCTCATGGTGATGTTCTCCATTTCTTTCTCAGTATTTATAGTCTATCTCTTCTTTTTTATGTCTTAGTCAGTTTAACTAGAAGTTTATCAATTTTTATTGGTTAAATTTTTAAAGAAAGATTTGATTTTGTTGGTTCTTTTTTCTACTTGATTAAATTCATATCTTTTTATTTCATTTCTTCTGATTTGGGGTTTAATTTGCTATTCCTTTTTAACATTTCTTAATATGGGAGTTTAGATCATTGATGATCATTTTTATCTATTTTTAATACAAACATTAAACCTATAGAACTTCCCTTAAGCTTTAGCTTCATCCTATGATTTTGATATGTTATAGTTTTAATTTTCTTTCATTTCAAAATAATTTCCAATTTTTCTTGTGATTCTTTTTCTTCTGTGAGTATTCAGAAACATGTTTCTTTGTTTTCAAATATTTGAGGATTTTTCTAGATATGTTTTGTTATTTAGTTCCTTTGTGGATAGATTCCATATACTGAGTAATTTCAGTTTTATCTCAACATGTATTGAGATATATCTTTTGTATGAAACATCTGCTTTGACCTAGAATATGATCTATGTGGCTGTCTACATACACTTGGAATAATGTACATTCTGCCATTATTGGTGGGAATGTTCTATAAATGTCAATTGTGTCGAGTTGGTGAGTATTATTCAAATATTCTATATTCTTACTGACTTTCTGTCAGCTTGTTCTATCAATACCTGTCCTTTCAGTTTATTCAGGCTTTGCTTCATCTATTTTGAAATACTATTATCAAATGCATACATACTTAGGACTGTTTGCCTCTTGAATGGATTGACCCACTTAGCCTTATGAAATTATTATGCCTTATGTTGAAATCTATGCAATCTGATGTTAACTACATCCAGTCTAGGGTTTCTTTAATTTAGTTTTACAATTAGAGTTTGAATGATAATGATACAACTTTTCCATTTTTTTTACATTTAGCTTATGTACTATTTATGCTTTATATTTAAAATATCTTTCTTGTTCACAGCATGGTTAGATCTTTCATTATCCATTCTTAAAGTTTATGTCTTTCAATTGGAGTACTAAGACCGTTTACATGTGATGTAACTATTGGTATTGTCAGTTTAAAATTATTGACTTGCTTTTTAAGAATGTTTACCATTTTTTCTTTCCTTTATCTTTATGCTTTCCCTGCTTCTTATAAATTAATTGAGTGTTTTTGGTATTCCATTTTCCCCTATTCTTTACGTATTAACTATACATCTTTGTTTTGTTTGGGGGATGTTGTTCTAGGCCCTACAAATGTACTTGAACTGATCATAGCTGTTCCTCCATCTAGGACGACTAACTATATCTATTCATCTAGGTTTGGGAAGATGTTTTCAGGATATAGAATTTTCAGTGCCTGAATAAAGCCTCAAGCTCACAGACTATCCACAATATGATTTCCTCTTATGTGTGCAGGTGTGAGTATGTATATATATGTGTGTACAGGTGTGATATAGCTATATTTGAATTCTGCTTTGGGTTCATATTGAGCTTTTTAGAATCTTAGATTTCCATTACTATAACAAATACCCAAGATAAGAAACTTAGAATGAGAAAAGGGTTGTTTTGCCTAACAATTTTTGAGGTTTCAATCTATGATCATTTGACCCTGTTGCCTTTGAGCCTTTAAGAGGCAGTACATCATGGCAAGGAGTGTGTAGTAGAATAAAAATATTCATGTCATGGCAGTAAAGTAACAAAGAATGGAAAGGAAGAAGCTGGGATCCTTTTGAGAGCAAACCCCAATGACCAATGACAGGAAGATGTCTCACAAAGTCCCACTTCCTAAAACTTTCACTGCCTCCTACTACCACCAAGCTAAGGACTACACCTTTAAAACATGGGCCTTTGGGGGAACATTTAAGATCCAAACTATAGCATTGATTTTCAGCAAATTTGGAGATGTTTTAGTGATTATCCTTTTAAATACTTTTTTGTCCTTTATCTCCAAGAATCCTTTATCCCCATTTTTAAATACTTTATAATATTCCATGGGTTACTAAGGATCTGGGTTGATGGTTTTGCATTGTCTTGTTTTGTTTTGTTTCTCTGCCTTATTCAATTGTTACTTCATAAAGATTATTGGTCATTTCATTTCATCTATAGTATCTATTAACTATTGCTACTAGCTTTGTTCAGTAAAACTTTCAATTTCAAACTTATGTTTTTCATCTTTAAAATGTTAATTGTTAGTTGGACATGTTGGCGCACACCTGTAATCTCCGTTCTTGGGAGACTAAGACAAGAGGATGGCAGGTTCAGTGTCAGACTCAGCAAATAGTGAGACTCTCATCAACATAGTGAGACCCTGTTTCCAAATAAGAAATAAAATTGGGCTAGGGGTGTAGCTTGAAGGTAGAATGCCTCTGGGTTCAATCCCCAGTACCACACACATAAAAAATGTTAATTGTTTATCTCATATCTTCCATTTTTATTCTCATTATGTTCTTTTTTTCCCCTTTAAGTAGTTTACACAATATAATAGTTGTCTCAATATCCTTGTCTACTAGTTCTGCCATCTCTTAGTCTGTTTACACTGAGTAAACTTTCCTTTGATCATGTGTTCCTATTTGTCAGACTGGCTAATAATTTTGGATTGGATGCCGAACACTGAGTGTTTAGATTTTGTTGTCTTCCTTTCGAGAGTGCTGGACCTTTGGGGGCACTTGAGTTACTTACTGTGATAGTTAATTTTGTGTGTCAACATGACTGGGCTATTCAGATGGCTGGTAAGACATTATTTATATGTCTAATGTAGGTATATAATATAGGTATGTCTAATGTCTGTGAGGATGTCTTAGAGAAGAGATTAGAATGTAAAACAGTAGATAGAGTTAAAAAACAAAACAAAAAATTGCATTCACCAATGTGTATAGGAATTGTCTAATCTATTAAGGAACCAAATAGAACAAAAAGGCATAGGAAAGGTAAATTCACTGTCTTCTGGAGCAGAAACATCCATCTCCTCTCTGTGCAGACATCAGAATTCTAGGTCCCCACACCGTCAGGATCAGAATGAATTTTCTAGTTCTCTAGCTTGCAGACTCCAGGGATGTCTTAGCCTTCATAGTGATAGAAAGCAATTCTCATAGTAAATCTCCTTTTATATATTCAAATGTATTTTATTGGTTTTGTTTCTATGGAGAAACCCTAACTAATACACCTGTGGAGCATTTTTTAAACACTGTTAAACCACTTAAACCACCTGCACTCTAGGAATAACCCAGTCCCACTTGTCAGAGAACCCCTCTGGAGTCCCAGATGATCACCAAAGAGTCCCAACTCTAGCATTTGGGAGATCAACAATCTCTTTGTCTTTTGTGAACTCTAGAATAGTTTCAAATTACCACTCTCTCCTGTTCTTTCTTCAGTAACAAGTATGCATGTATGGTCTAATACTCAGCAAAGACTCAAAAGAAGCTATACACAAATTTTCAGAAAATTTTTTCATGGTTTCCATCTTTCTGGACATCTCTGCCAAAACATCCAGCTGTCTGTGCTTCCATTAAATTTTAGCTTTATGTCCTAGAGTAAGAGAACTTAGTGATCTGTTTAGGTTTCCTTTCCTGTATCTATAGGCAAGAAATACTGACTTTGGGTAGAAATCCAGGGGGATTACTGGGCTCATACTTTGTTCCCCTTTTCTTGGGGATTATAGTTCTAGACTGCCTTTGTTCAACTGAAAACAGTTATATTATATATTTTGTCGAGACTTCTCATTCTTCTGATGGAAAGTGTTGTCTGGTCCTTGCTTTTTCATCCTGTTTAGAAGCAGATATCTAGCCTCTAAAATTTTGGGTTGTTTTTTATTCAGCATTAGGATGTCAATAATTAACAAATTAAAAAAATAACTTTCTATGCATCAGGCTTTTCACTAAGGATATACAAAATGGAAAAGTATGCCCTCAGAGAACACAGGGAGTCAGACAGATGACAAGGCACCATGTTTAGTGCACTAATGACAGTACACATAGGCTGTCACAGAGCTCTCAACTTGACCTTCGGGAACCATTTTACATTGTAAGGATAAAACACAAAGCTGAGTCCTAAGGTATTAATAAGTGTGATCAAATATAATATAGGGAAGGGATATTCTGTGATGAAAAGACAGCATAGGAAAAGGCATAAAGGAACAGCAGGTTACGGGTTAGGAGGCTACAAGAAGTTTGCTATTTCTGGATCATAAAGTGAGGAATGAATGCATGTGAGGATCAAAGAACTAGAGAGAAGGAAGAGATCAGATCATGAAGGGCTTAGCTAGCTACATTAATGAGCTGGACTTTATCCTAAGGTATGGGAAGCCACTGAAGTGGTTTTGGAAATGGACCAACGTGTAGACAATACAGAGTGAATTAGGAAGAAGTTATGAAACTAAAGCAAAGGCTATCCCAATGACCCAGGAAAGGGGCACAGAAAGGCTAAACAGGAGCCGTGATGATAGCCAGGATGACAGACTTGATAAGTAATAATAATTCTTCCCCCTTTCTGAGTGTTTACTACATGCCAGGTTTTAAGTATTTTATCCTGGACAGCCAGGCTGTAGAGTCTATATTCTTAATACTCAGTACTGCTTCTACATGTTGGTATGATAATTGCTTTTGCTTATTTATCAGACTTCCCTTCCAAACTAGAAACTACCAGAAGGCAAAGACTGTCTTGATCTTTGTAGTGTCCCCAGAACAGAAAACAAACAAACTGGACAGACAAGACACCTACTCCTTGGAGAGGTACAAGTAAAAAAAAAACAAATACAAAGACGTATCCAAGAGTGCTGTGAACAAGTAAGATAAAGTAAAATCAGGGAGTTTCCCTGGCCAGGGTATCAGAGAAATCCTGTTTGAGGAGGTGGCAACACCAAGCTTAAGTCACCCAACCATCTTGTTCTAAAAGAAAGAATGCCTGGCTGTTGTACAAATAGTGAGAGGAGGAAAGTGATGTGTGATACCATCAGAAAGGGATGTGAAGTCAGATCCATTCTGGAGCAAATTTTCTAAGGAATTTGCATTTCAAGTGCCTGAAAAGTCAATGGAGGGTCTTCTGCAGGGAGGAAAAGGAAGATAAGATCTGATTTACATTTAAAAGAAGGCTATGGGATGTGGAAGGAAGGAAGGAAAATCAGAGCAGGGGAGTTTAGAATCTGAGGCCTAGGGGAGGACAGATCAGTAAGAATGCCATGGAAAATAAGGCTGTGTGTGGAGATCATTAGGATTTAGGAGTAGAAGAAATTTGAAGTCAAGATATTTTCCTTCTGTTTCTATATTGGAATATTTGAAGATGACCATTGTTGATGATGAAAACATGTGATTGTGTCATCCAGAAAGGAGAAAGAATATCTATACAAGAACAAAGCAAGGGAGAAAATCTGGCATAAGCTTATGATGTGAATATGGGGGGAAAAAAAAACAGGAGGAGGAAGAAAGAAATAGCTGGGTGAATCAGTGAAGTCCTGGTGTGCAATGAGTCATGAAGAGCTCTGATGGGTATCAGGAGGATGAGGTTTGGTGTCAGTTAAACTAAGGAAGCAAACAAAGTGTTCGAGGAAAATGGTGACCACAGGAGATTCGCTAACAAGAGAACAGATGTACCAATGTCCACAATATAGTACTGTTAACTTAGATAAGCCATACACTCTGTCCCAGCTCTCATTTATAGTTTCAGAGTCACCTTGATTTGGAATAATACCATGAGGTAATTATGGACAAAGTTAATATTCCCATCCCATTAATAAAAACAGAGCACAAGTGGGTCTTCGTGTGCTGAGATGGAGAGGGGGGTAAAGGAACGATGAAGCATCTTGTTTTGTTTTTTTATAGCACTGGGGGTTGGACCCAGGGGCATCTTACTTCTGAGCTACATCCCAATCCCATTTTATTTTATTTTTTTTTATCTTGAAACACAGTTTTGCTAAGTTGCTGAGGCTGGTCTCAAACCTGGGATCCTCCTGTCTCAGCCTGCATTTTCATGCCTGCAAGATAAAACATCTTAACTCAAACAACACTAATAGTGGAAATTGAGAAACAAGGATAGATATACAAGGATTAGAAAATGATGCTAAAACTTGCAAAAAAAACGGAAGAAGCCAGGCAGGGAAGCAAGTGCAAGATGCTGGTTTTGATGTACTAAGACACCATAATACAACTGGACCTCAGTGAAAGAATTGAATACATTTCCTTATCCATTAATTTGGTAATCTGATAAAAAAAAAAGCATATAGGTTTGTGAATGCATAGAAGAGCCAAAAGAATTAAGGTAATTTTCTGTTTTTTAATATACTCTCACTTCTATACATATGAAAAGTAAATGCTTCCACTTGGGAATAAAACACTCAGCAAACCCTGTTTAGCATCTATGAGCAGGTTTGTCATATGGTTACTAAAATGAGTTAGATTCAATCTTCAGTCTGTAGGTTCATTCTATATATGACTAGACACTTGCCTTAGGGACTACACACACCTGCTGGAAGTCACATATACTCTATGAGAATCAGAATTAAAAATTATAGCTGCTTCATCTAATAAGACGATAGAGACTTTCAGCTATTATAGCCCTGTAGGAAAACTTTCCCCAATAATGTTTCAATCACTTTTCATGGGAAGTGTATTGGGGGGCCACTGTTTTAACAGGTGCCATAGCTCATTTTTCACAACAGTAGGCATTCTGCAGCATGTTGGGGGTGGCCTGTTTCCTTAACCCTGAACTCTCAGCCAACACCCATGGGCTGACCCTCTGGAGCTGTGATTACTCCTCACCATGCCTCTTTGCTCCAATCAAGCCACCCTGCTTACTCTTCTCTGCATATGACTTGCTAATTTTAGTACATATTGCTCTGAATCATAGCATGTCAGAGCTGAAAAGGCTTTTAGAGATTTAGACCAGCCCTCTTCAATTTACACCTGAGGAAACACATTTCATTAGTCCTTCAAAACCTAGCTTACTTCCCTCAGATTGCTTTCCCTGTTAAGTTATACCAGCCCTGGGAATCTCTTCTTTTTCTTCTCTGTCTTCTTTTTAAACTTCTTTAGCTAATATAATTTCTTACTATTCAAGAAGGAAGCCTTAGATAAGTCAATGTGTCTCCCTTGGCTTTCATTTCTTTTGCTATGATAGGCAAGGGAGGGATCTCATTGTCTCTAAGGTTCCTTTTTCTTAGAATATATTTTATTCTACAAATCTATCGTTGAAGTCTTCTTTATAATGTATCTTGCTCATAGATGCAGGCCATGCTTGCTTTTCACAGTGCCATGTTAACTGAAGCTGGTGCTTGCTGGTACCTGTTCCTCACTTGGCAATATTCTGTAGTGTTTGAGATCTAATGTCAGTTACCACAAAACTGTGCAAAGTGTAGAATTGGTGCTGGTGTGCATGTATTTCAGCTGACTGCACAGTGCAAATCAAGGACTGCCTGTCACACTTTTACTCCTCAGCAGTCAGCTTTGTTGTTGGTTTGGTTTGGAGTTTTGTTTGAGGTTTTCTGTTGTTGTAGTGATAGTGGTTGGTGGTGGCTTTTTTTTTTTTTTTTTTCTTCTTCTTGTTTGTTTGATTGCCTTAGGCAACTTATTCTTCAGATTTTCTTTGAAAAACTAACCTTTCCTTAGCAAATAAACTATAATCCAGTGACACTGACCTTCCATGGTCAAGGCTGAATCCATGACCAGAACTAGCCCAGTGAGATATTTTCCCTCTTGAGCCATAGCAATCCCAGGATTAAAAAGGGATGGAAGAAGTTCACCAGGCAGCATTGTTCTGAAGGGATTGGTTCCAGTTTACTAGTTCCTGTTAGTACAGGTCTGGTTCTTGTACTTTCTCGGGTCTGATTCTTTAGCTTATCTTTTGGTTCTGAGCATTACCCTGCATACTCTTTCGCTTTAGTTATACAGAATTGGTTTGTGTTGTAAACAGTAGAAACACCTACTAGTTGGAGCATCCAGTTTTGCTTGAACTAGCACCTTTTTTTATTTTACAAACATCAGAACCAATCAGTAATATTCACCGATTGCCCTGATGGCTTATGAGTATCTTCTTATTTTGTATCATTTTGAGGTCTGACTCTTACCTCGTTTAAACTTCACTTCTGAAAGTCCCTGATTGCTAAATATAAAGTTGTTTGGTTTCCTTTTTTTTTCCTGGTAACTTCTCAACATTCTAGACATTTCCTTGTAATGTTCTACAAAAGTGGAAATTCCTATCCACCTGTGTTCTCTACTATGTTGTAGTGTGTCACTTATCTAACAACTCTTGCATTCCTCTTATAAATCCATCTTCTTCCTTTCATCTCCTAAATGATAATACTTCCACCAATATACTGAGGTTTTTCCTCCTAGTCCTCTTGGGTTCTACTGTGGCCTATGTTTCTTAGCCTAGATCATCACCATTACCCCTCTCTCAACCCCAGGGTATATGATAGTCTGCTGAGAGAAAAGGTGAAGTTTATATAGGTCACAGCTCCTTAGGTTATAAATTTTCCTTGATACTTAAGGAGGAGAAAATACAATATTAGGGTGGGTTTTTTCAAAGGAAGAATTTCTTTCTTGCAGTGTGTTACTTGAGAAATATCCTACTATCTATACTTCCTGACTGAGACATAGGCAGGATAGACTGAGATTCTAGTCTGCCATGAGGCATAATGTGGAAGTAGCATTTGGGTAGCACTGCCCAGGATAATCATATTTACTATACTACTATGACAGTTAACAAAGAACTCAAGCTCGCCTACTCTGAAATCAGAGAAGCATGGTTCCATGCTCTACCACTTATGTACTTCTGTGAACTTGGGTAAGTTATTTAACCTGCTTGAGCCTAAGTCTCTTCATTTAAGAAGCAGGAAAATAATTTCTCCTGTATAGGGAGAAATTAAGAATAATTAAAGGAGGTAATGTGTATAAAATGCACAATATCCAATGAAAGCTAATTGTTGCAGAAAAACCACTATTTATCTGTAGAAATAATTGCCAAACCTTTATCTCTAGCCTTGGGCATCCCCTCGAGTTCCAGTCCATAAATTACAATGATTATTTAGTAATCTTGCTTATTCCTTAAATTCCAAAGTGAGATTACTTTCTCCTTTAAAAAAAGGAATGTGAGAGTTGGGATCCCACAGTATGTAACATTTTCAGATAGGCTTCTTTTATTTAGTAATATGCATTTAAGTTTCCTTAATGTCTTAATAACTAATTTCTTATTAGCATCAGAATAATATTACATCATCTGGATGTACCTCAGTTTATATATCCACTCATCTACTCAAGTGAAGTCCATTTTAGCATTTTTTTTTAAGGATAATGCTTTTAGTGTTGTATCTAAAATGTCATATCCATTACCATCAATATTTTTTTTCCTATTTTTATCTCTTAGGAGTTTTATAGTTTCACCTTTCTCTTTTAGACTCATGATCTATTTTGAGTTAATTTTTGCAAAGAATGTAAAGTCCAGGCTCATTTCTGTACATGTAGACTTCTAGTTGTTCTAGCATCATTGTTGCAAAGACTATCCTGATATTAGCCCTACAAACCCTTTTCAGATTTCTGGCTTCCAGAACTTAAAAAAAATAAATTTATTTTGCATTAAGCTACTAAAGTCATCATATTTGTTACAGAAAAAAATTAGGGAACATAAATTATTTATTAATAATAAACATTTAAAATATTTATTAAATTTTTTTTAATTGGTGCATTGTACCCATACATCTTTGTTAGGTACAAGCTGGTAAAGGCATATATGCATACATTTCTTATTTAACGCTTCCCCAATTCCTGCCCCACTCCCTCGCCCTCCCTCCTTCTCAAGTTCAGTTTAGTGATTGACTTTGATGTTTGTGAAAGTAAGTACATCATGTAAATTGAGTTTTGAGAAGATCAAATAAGAAAAACAAACAAACATATATAAAGCACCTACTGTGGTACTTAATACAAAATAAGTTCACTGTGTCCATATACTTAAGAAAGTGACTCAGGCTGCAGAGAGTCAAAAGAATTGAGGGAAGTTAGAGATATGGATAGGCAGCCACTTACATGTCTACTTCATATCTACATAAGAAATAAAGGTGGCAGCAGGCTGCAGAGAGTCAAGATGGACTTTCGACTTCTTGCCCTGTACAATCACATCACCCGCTCTTCTTTTTTCCTCTTGGGGGTCTATAGTTCACCTTGGCTAAAGGTGAATGTGTTAGGCTACAGCAATGAACAAAACAACTGACCCACATTTCTACTTCTAACTCTTCCCAGACACCATCCCAACCTGTAAGTAATCATAGTTGTTTCATGCTTATATTTGAACTCAGCATTTATTTCCTTAGCATAAATACTCATGGTGCCTGCAACTTTGTTCTCTGACTTCAGAATGGCCAAAAGTCTGATACAAGAACAGTCATCTCAGGACCTTCCCAAGTACTGTCCTCCATAGGCTTATTCTCTGTCAGCAATCAAAACCCTGTGCCAGGAAATAAGGTATACCTTCC
This sequence comes from Graphiurus murinus, assembly GCA_004027655.1. Classification (NCBI taxonomy): domain Eukaryota; kingdom Metazoa; phylum Chordata; class Mammalia; order Rodentia; family Gliridae; genus Graphiurus; species Graphiurus murinus. The sequence goes on along the minus strand of PVLC010004963.1, from coordinate 21,390 downwards.
AGAGGCATTTGACAACAGTGTTGCTGTTCTTCTTTGTCCCTGGATAATTTGATCAAGTGACACCTTGTGTCTAGTGGTTCTACATTTGGTATGTAGGATGGACAGGAACAATTGAAAGAAACACCATAGAGCAACTGTGTTTGGGCCCATGGTTTATGTGATTGATATTGGATATAGAATTCTTTCTCTTTTGACACAATCAATTATGCGATCATTTTTTTTTTCTAATCTCAGATCACTGCATACCTACACATTGTAGTGTTTTCCAGAAGACTCATTATAATCATAACTGAATATTTATTGCGAGCCCACTGGGCACTGAGAACTGTACTAGGCATGTGATCAAGAGAGAGACTATTTCCAGCCAAGTCCTTTTGTTTCCGTCCTGTTCTGGGAGTAATAACATACCTAAGGAAAGTGGAATTCTGCACATAATCAAACTTATTATCTGATTTGATCATTATTTTGATTGCTACTTATGATTTATAATAGAGGTCATTATTTTATTACATACTTTCTGTATATAATTAAGTTACTTTAAATGAAGACTTTCATTCAGTTCAAGTTAGTAAGAATAATGTATTTCTGATTTTCTCATCATCGACCGAAGAGAAATTGAACCACAAAAAAGATATTATACTATTGAAAAGCTTTCTTTTTTTTCAGAAATTTAGCATGCATTGTATATATAAATGGGAAGATTGATGGCATTTAGTATGAGATAAATTTCTTTGTTTCAAAAAATTATCAGAAGTATGTCAAGGAAAATAAGTTCCCAGCACCGTGTGGAGCTTGAATTTTCTCATCACATTACAAGTTTCAGGTTTTATAGGTTAAAAAAAAAAAGATCACTCCGTTATAGTTGCACATATATTTTGTGAGACAAAAGAGATAAATTGATAAAGGAAAACAGAAAAATCAGTGCCTTTCAAAACAGAATTTTCTATTTTTCATTGTTCATGAGTTGGTTTATGTGTCAGACAAACTTTGATCTTAAAATATCTTTCAGAGGCATGATTTCCTCCAGAGACAATTTTCTGTCTTGATATCCTCATAAGTGAAACAAGAATAAATATTTTGTTTCATAAAATATCCCTCCCATGACTATTCGTATCTCTCAAACTTGTCTTTATGTGAAGAAAGTTGTGGCCAGTTTGCGGGAGATGTTTTTTCGTGTTCCAGAAAGCTTCTATCTACCTTAAACAGGAATAATTTTTCTAACACCCTAAAAACTACAGGGAATATATTCCCATATCACATCATCTTAATTTATTATTCAATGTCTAGAGGGAATTTCTTGATTTTTATCCCTTTCTCTCTCCGTGCTTTTTTCTAATCTTCCCCTTCCTCTCTCCCTGGCCCTCCCTGTCTTCTTCTCTCCTTAATAGGGTACCCACGTCCCATCTTGTGTACAGTGAGAGAATGTCAGCAGCTGCACTCTGTTCCTTCCAGCTCTGACCTGACAATCGGAGATGCCTCACCCCTCTGCCTGAGCCACTTAGTCTCAGAGCTGTTTGGGTACATTCTGTGCACCCTTCAGACATTCAGTCTTCCTTATTGTGCCAGAATCTTTTGGGAAACTAAGCCAGATGAATTAGTCAAAAGCACATTCTCCCTGATCACAAAGACAAGTTATCTGGACTATGTTGGGGCTATATTTAAACTGAATTTAAGATGAGAAGGTCTGAATGTGTTTCCCTCTCTGATGGGAGAGAGGTAATTTACTTTCTCACTGCCTCCTATTTTTGTTACCAGAATTTTTGAATTAGTTACATCCTAATTAATTCATTCACGGATATAGATTTGGATATTTTTTGCATTCTTGGCTTTTCCTTAACTTTTGTGGTGTTTATGAAGAAATCGTGATTAACAGGCACACTATCAGGTTTGGTTGGTAGGGTCACCGTAACTTATCCAGCTCATCTTCCCATTACTGAGAATTTCACCATGACAGTGGAATTCTGACTTCCACCTAGGACCAAATTTTTCTTATTCCATTAAAATATTCATTTCCTACAGTTAGCCCTGAAAGAAAGGCAATCAACACTAGAATTTTTATAAATGGTATATTTTCAAAAATGGATCTACTACATAAAGGAAAAGCTCACAATTTATTTTTTGCAAGTTGTATGTGCTAACCCTAATGAGAATTGCCACCCATTTTATTTGAAGTACCTCAGTGTCAGGAGTCGGGTGTGATGGCACACACTTGTAATCCCAGTACTTGGGAAGCTGAGACAGGAAGATTGCAGGTTCATGGCCAGACTCAGATACCTAGTGAGGCCCTCTGCAATTTAGTGAGATCCTGCTTCAAAATAAAGAATTAAAAATAGGGCTGAGGGTATAGATTGGAGGTAGAATGCCCCTGAGTTCAATCTCTAGTACCGAAAAAAAAAAAAAAAAAAGTTGTGAATTTAGGACTAAGTGATAACCTGAGAATATGAGTTAGTGATGGCTAGCAAAACTCTGTCCTTCCTTCACCTTCCTTGTACCTCCGACCACCCACTCCCCCACTCCCCCCACCCACCCAACCAAGCCAAGCTGGGATAATAAACTGGGTTTTGTTTCCCAAGGGAGAGTGCCCAGTCCAAAATGTTACCTTGTCATATGCAAATATACACAGAGAAGTTATTGCTCTCCTGAATTTATCTTACCCCAATGTCCAGTCCTCGTTCCACCTCCAAGAATTCCTCAGGGGGATTTCTACTCCTCCAATTGGAAGAGAGATTCACATTATTTCCCATTTTTCAAGTGAAAATTTACTCATTGGAAAAAATGAGTATTTTGTTTCTACTATGGTGACTGTGTCCAGAAGACACAGTCTACAGGCAGTGTCTGACTGGTCAATAGTTTTTATGTGTGCTCAAGCTTTATTTCTAAGTCAAATATTTAGACTTTCCCACAGAAACAGTATAATGAATGGTGGTTGGTTTCCCACAAAATGATCTATTCTATTCATGATGCAATGAAATATAATATTAATAGTATCATTTCATCTTTGTCTAAGCACCATGCATCATACAGATTCTGTGGGGGAAACACGCTCATATACGCCTGAAATACACTTTCCTTCCATTTCATATTATAACATGATAAAAGAAGTACTTTGGGGAGACCTGTTAGCCAGATATTTATTAGCTCCTTTAATTCTCTTTCAATTAGTCAACTCTTTACCTATTTAAAATAAAGAATTGAGGACATAAAGCTCATGGAGACAGAGGCACCAGACTCAATCTACATGTAAACCTACTGGACTGACAATATAAGATGAAGGATAGATATTGGGTTCCGTAGACAGAAAGAGCTTAGAGCCTGGCTTAACTATTTATTGGCTGTTACCCTCTTTAAACTTATCTTCCCTTGCAGGCAAAATGGGAATAATAATCTACTGAATTAAGCTTTTGTAGGGGGGTAGGAGATTGAGACAACACGTGACAAGTACTTAACGTAGTACTGGTACATCTTCCCCTTACTGAACTCTGTTCTAATACATGGAGGTGACTTACACAAAAAATACCAACTGTAGTTGTGGAAAGCACCTTTGGTCAACTATCTCACTGTGATTCCCACTTCTTCAACCCTAACACACCCCATACCCAGGAGTGGACATCAACAGCAATATCTGCAGTACTTGAGATTGTCTACTTAATCACAGCTTGGTAGAAATGACCAGTGACTTAAGCTAATCTGGAGTATTTTGTTTATCATTGATAGTGCTACATGATCTCCTTCCAAACTTTATATTTCACTTCATCTTTATATTTTATTTACATCCTTGCTGATAGACTTCAGATTTTACTCTTGAATATATGACTCCATGGAACCTATATGAAATTACAGGAAGAAGTCATCCATTAAATATTGGATGGATATATGGAAGTTGAAAGTTAGTTATGTAAGTGTATAGGTAATATACTAGAAAACAATGAAACTTTCAAAAAGTGCTTTAAAGCAAGACATTTCAATAGGAAATGGTAAAACATGGGCATGGTTACACACTTGTAATCCTAGTATTTGGGAGGCCAAAACAGGAAATTATAGGTACAAGGCCAGCCTCAGCAATTTAGCAAGGCCCTCACAAGTTAGTGAGACCCTGTTTCAAAATAAAAAAAAATTTTTAAAAGGACTGGGGGTATATCTCAGAGGTAGAATGTCCTTGGGTTTGATCCTCAGTAACACACACACACACACACACACACACACACACACACACAAATAGGTAATGGTAAAAACCATGTGCATATCTTATTGTCTCTGAGTTGCAGAATAAAACCTAGACTAATAAATAATTTAATTTTTCTAAATTAATACTAATTAGTAGAGGTTAAAAGAATAGAAATAGGTAGCCATGCATCTTAAATTTTAATAAAAAAACATTAAAAGTAGACATGTTATTAACATAAAAGTGTCTCCATAAAAGCAAATCTTTCTCCATCTCTCAGAACATACATAGTCACTCCCATTGCATTTTCTGTTAAGATGGATGTCCATCACAGTGACTTCTAAAGGCAGTATTTTGTTGAGAAATTAGAGGCAATGGCTGTTGAGTTCAGCTTAAGTGCATCATATGGAACTGAGTTGGTTTGGGACCTTGGTTTATCTGGGAGGTCCTAGTTACTTGGTGATGGATCCTGTCTAAGGATGCTAGTTAATTAGAATGGCCAAATATTATAATGAAAAGAAGTTGGAAAAACACCTGTGGCAACAACCTTTGGAAAAACCCTTCTTGCTATGGAATTAGTAGCTCCACAAGGATGTTTGGATACAAATACTCACAGACCCCCACTGTCCCCCAGGACTCTTCATGGGACTGTCCTGGGAGGATCTTCACCTGGCCTAGCTCTGACTCTATTATTTCAAAATAGCAGAGGGATTTTTTTTTAACAGGGAAATGGAAGGAGAACAAAAATGTTTTAATTTAGTTTTATGATAAATATTACTAAATCAAAATTGAAAGCTATAGATTTTTCAGTTTGATGCTCATAATGTAAGACGGAGTCATTTAATAAGAGATTGAAATAAGCACTTGCTAACAATGAAGTCATTATTTTAATGAAACCTGATCAACTTTCCTGAATAATTTGGAACTTTTTTAAACAACATATTTCAAGTCAGAAAAAAAAGGAAAAGACCATACGTTTGGCAGAAATGAAAAATGGTTACTATGGCAGCTTGATTTGGACATGGAAAACCTGTTTCAAGCTATTCATAAACCCAACTCTTGCAAACTATTTATTATGTACAATAAATTATATGAAACATGTAATGAAAAAATGAGAGTGACTTGTTTTAGAACTCTGAGAGTTAATGAAAACTATTCAAGGAGGAGGGACTGGGCAAGATGTGGATCCCGGTGCTCCTGCTGAACTCAATGAATTTTTATCCATTCCAAGAGGACCCCCCACTCTTTGCAAGTTCAGTACAAATGTCACATTCTTTAAAGAAGAAAAAAAAAACTTTGGAATTTTGCTAACCACAGAAAGGGCACTATTTTCTCAATTCAAACACAATTCATTTAGCCAGAGTGGACATCTCTTGTTATAAACCCAAAGAGAAATTTAGAGAAAGCAATGGAAGTAAGGAGGGATACATTGATGACCCCCCTGTTATGAACTGCTCATTCTGTATGAGTGCTATAAAAAGACAATAGGAATATATTTTGAAGTGAGACATTCATGTTTGATTTGAGTCTAGAGAAGTTGGAAATTCTGTGTCAAAAATAGGTATTTGCATATACCTGGAAAAGATAAGAGACTTGATTTCTGATCTTAAAGACATGTAATCTAATTGGCAACATAAAATTTCTATTTTCTAAACAAGAAATATTAGAAGGATCTGTCAACATGTATTGAATAATCTTATATGGATAGTAAATTACATAGAAACTTTAAGGGTGAGTTGATGTGTTGCTGTATTTGTTTCAAAACCTGAGGGCTTTGTAGAAGGGAAATCATTTGGAAAAGTGAGGAATAGGAAGACCAAAATATTCAAGGCAGGGCTGGTGATCAGGACAAAGCATGCTAATCAGAGCAGTGCTTGGTGTGTTTTAAGTATTATCCCATAAAAAAGTCAGTAAATAATTCAACCTGTGTTACAAAGATCTATTCAAAAATTTGTGAGTGGTGAGAGAATGAAAGTAAAATCCTATAGCAGTTACTGAATCTGTGAAGTAGTCAAAATAAATTCCCTCTTTGTAAGCAAGATTGAACAGAGCTCTACCCCTGCAGCCCAATTTCAATCCCTGGTTGAAATCTCAGCTCTGCGTTCCACACTGTGTCACCCTCTGTGCCTCCATTTCTTCATATGTAAAGTGGATGTGGCTAATGCAACACCCACGGGTTAGGTCAAAGTGTCTATAGCACCTAGAATACCTAGCACAAAGTAAGCATTTTATCAATGGTTATTAAGTGAGAATAAAAAAATGTAAATTGTTTAATTTTCAATGCTCTAAAATATCTTTCATCAAGAAAATTTGGGAATTATCTTCCTTATTACATGGCACATTTAACTTTAATTTTAATTTACCATAATTTTTAGCAGTCTGTTAGAGAATAACTGACATATAATAAATTACATAATTGAAGTGCAAAATGTGATAAATTTTGTCACATGTACACAGCTATAAAACCATCACTATAGTCAAGATAATGAAAATATCCAATACCCCTGAAACTTTCCTCCTGCCTCAAAGTAACCCCCCATGTTCAACTGTTTCCAACAACACTGTACCCAGGATCAATCAGTTTATCTATCTATCTATCTATCTATCTATCTATCTATCTATCTATCTATCTAATCTATCTATCTATCTAATCTATCTATCGATATGCTTTCTTCTTTCTACATTAACTTGCATATCTACTATTTTACAAAAATGGAATTATACAATACATATTCTGTTGGGGGTAGCATATGGCTTCTCTCTTTTTAGATTAAAATTAATTCATTAATTGCATGTGTTAATAATTTGTTCTTTTTTATTGTTGACTGATATTCTTCAGCAATACTGTTTGCATGGTATATTGTAATTTTTTTATTCACCTATTGAACATATGGGTTGTTTACAGTTTGGGGCTATTATAAAGGAAACTGGTGCGAACATTTATATATCAGTTGCATACTTTCATTTTTCTTCACAAATATATAAAGGTAGAATGGCTGGGTCATATAGTGGTATATTTAATTTTTTAAGAGACTAACAAATGTCTCCAAAGTGATTGTAGTATTTTATAACCCCACTGCCAGCGTTCTATTCCTTTACATGCTCACAAACGATTTAGGGATCAGCTTTAATTTTAGGTACTTAATAAGGTTTTTAGAGATATATAACTTTGATGTTACTTTGAATTAACACAATGATTAATGATGTTGAGTACATATATCTTCATGCCCTTATTTGCTATGCATACATCTTCAGTGAAATGTCTGTCCAAATCTTTTCCACATATTATATTAGATTGCTTGTTTTCTTATTATTGGATTTCAATTTCTCCCAGTTTGTGTAGCATTTCATTCTCTTACTTAGACCTGTCAAATAGTAGTATTTTAAGTCCAATTTATCAGTTATTTTTAATTGATTGTACATTTAATATATCTAAGAAACCTCTGCCTAAACCAAGTGATGAAAATTTCCTCCTGTTTTAATTTTTTTCCAGAACTTTCATAGTTTGAAGGTTTGTATTTAAATCTATTGCTCATTTCTGAGTGAAATTTTCCACAGTGTAGAAAATGGATTCAAGTTAATTTTTTACATATTAATATCAATTATTAAGATGATCATGTGATTTCATCTTTGATCCTGTTTATGTGGTGAATTACTTGGATTGTTTTTCGTATGTTGAACCAGCCTTGCATCCCTGGGATGAACCCGACTTGGTCATGGTGTATAATTTTCTTGATGTGGTTTTGAATGCACATCACTAGTATTTTGTTTAGCAGTTTTGTGTCTAATTTCATAAGCAATATAGGCCCATAGTTTTCTTTTCTTGAGCTATCTTTTTTTAGCCTTAGTATTAATGTGATGTCGGGTTTGTAGAATGTGTTTGGGAGAGTTCCATTTCTTTCTATTTCATGGAATAGATTGAGGAATATTGGGATTAGCTCTTCTATAAAGGTTTTATAAAATTCACTTGGAAAACCATCTGGCCCTGGGCTTTTGTTTGATGGTAGACTATTGCTGTTTCTATCTCTTTGATTGTTATTGGTCGTTTAAGTTTTCTATATTTTCTTGACTCAATTTAGGGAGGTTATATGTGTCTAGAAATTTGTCAATTTCTTCTAAATTTTCCATTTTGTTGGAGTATAGTTTTTCAAAGTAGTTTCTGATGATCCTCTGGATTTCCACATTGTTGGTGGTAATATCACCTTTTTCATCTCTTATTTTGGTAATTTGGGTTGGCTCTTTTGGTTCGGTTGGCTAATGGTTTATGTATCTTGTTAATTTTTTCAAGAAACCACCTTTTGGTTTTGTTGATTTTCTGTATTTTTTATTGTCTGCTTCATTAATTTCTGCTCTGATTTTAATAATTTCCTGTCTTCTACTGGGTTTGGGGTTAGACTGTTCTTGTTTTCCAAGGACTTTTAGCTGTGTCATTGGGTTATTTATTTGGTGATTTTCTGTTTTTCTTATATGGGCACTCAGTGCTATAAATGTTCTTCTTATGCCTTCAACAAAAAGCCCAGAATAGCCATAGTAGTTCTTAGTAACAAGAATCATGCAGGAGGCATCACAATACTTGACTTCAACCTATGTTACAAAGCCACAGTAATAAAACAGCCTAGTATTGGCACAAAAACAGACACGTAGACCAATGGAGCAGAATAGAAGACACAGAAACAAACCCACACACTTATAGTCAATTGATTTTTGACAAAGGAGCCAAAAACATACACTGTAAAAAAAGATAGCTTCTTCAACAAATGGTGTTGGCAAAACTGGTTAACCATATGCAGAAAAATGGAAATAAGTCCCACTTTCTCACCCTGCACAAGAGTCAATTCAAGATGAATCAAAGACCTGGAAGTCAAGCCAGAGACCTTACTGCTACTTGAAGAAGGCATAGGCCCAACACTTCAACACATAGGCACAGGTAAAAACTTTCTCAATAAAACCCTAAAGGCACAAGAAACTCAAAGGAAGATCAATACATGGTATTGCATTAAATTAAAGAGCTTCTGTGCAGCAAAGGTAACTATCAAGAACCTCAACAGAGAACCACACAATGGGAGAAAATTTTTGCCAGCTACTCCTCCCATAGAGGATTAATATCTAGAATATACAGAGAACTCAAGAAACTCACAGCTAAGAAAACAAATAACCCAATCAAAAAACGGGCAAAGGCTCTAAATAGACACCTCACAAAAGAAGAAATACAAATGACCAATAAATGTATGAGGAAATCAGAGAGATGCAAATCAAAACTACACTGAGATTTCACCTAACCCCAATTAGAATGGCAATCATCAAAAACACAAACAACAACAAATGCTGGCAAGGGTGTGGAGAAGTGGGAGCCCTAATACATTGTTGGTGGGATTGCAGCTTAGTGCAACCACTTTGGAAAACAGTATGGAGAAACCTCAGACAAATGGGAATGAACCTATCATATGATCTAGCAATATCACTTCTAGGTATCTACCCAAAAGAGTGAAAACCAAACTATCAGACCAATACATATATACCTATGTTTATAGCTGCACAATTCACAATTGCCAAACTGTGGAACCAGCCAAGAAGTCCATCAACAGATGAATGGATTACAAAACAATGGGCTATGTTCACAATGGAATTTTACTCAACCATGAAGAACAAAATCATGTCATTTGTACAGAAATGGATGGAACTGGAAAACATTATGTTAAGTGAGATTAGTCACAAAAAGTAAAAAATTGTATGATCTCCTTAATATGAGGAAGCTAGGAAGAAAGTGGGTCATAAGAGGGTCTCTAGATGAAGAAAGAGAAATCTTAGATGAGCAAAGAATGATGTACTCTCACAAACATATCAGAGTCAGTCACTAAGCTGAACATGAGAAGGAAGGAGTGGGGAGAGAATGGGGCAGGAATTGAGGAAGGGTTAAATAAGAGATGTGTGCATGTATGCCTCTACCAGCTTGTACCTAACAAAGATGTATGATTACAATGCACCAATAAATATATACATATATACAATTATTTCAGTCACATTTATGAAAAAGACCTCCTTCATTGAAACATTTTTGCAGCTTTGTCAAAAATTTATTAATCATATATGTGTGGGTCTTTTTCTAAATGGCCTATTTTGTTCTATTGATATATTTTCCTATCATTCTGCCAATAATACACTATAATATTATTTATAATAATGTCTTCATTTTTATAATAACGTCTTGAAATAAGGTAGAAGAGGTTCTCTAACTTTATTCTTATTCCAACTTGTTCAGGCTTGTCTTGGTTCATTTTATTTCCCTATGAATTTTAGAATCTGCATACTAATTTTTATATAAAATCATCCTTGAATTCTGATTAAGATTAAATAATATCTTTAGATAAATTTGAGGATAATTGTTAGGGGAAAAATTCTTAATTTATATCCAGAAATCCCTATTTCTTTACTTATTTGTGTCTTGCTCAAAAGTGTTTTCTAGTTTTCAGTATATAAATCATTTACATCTTTTTCTGTATATTTAGTCTACTTTATTTTATTTTATGCATTTTAAATTGTATAGATTTTTTATTTCAATTGCAATTGCTTGATGTTAATGAAAACAATCTGATTTTGTTTATTGATTTTTATTCTGCAACATTCCTAATTAATTCATTGTTTCATAGCAATTTATATTTAGATAATCATTTCATATGTGGACAAGGGCTGTTTTATTATTTCCTACACAATATTTTTAAATCCTATTTTTATATCTAGTTTTCAGTGCAATTTTCAACAAAAGTAATAAGCATACATTCTTTCCTTTTTCCTGATCTTAGCATTCAGTCTTTCACATTAAAAATAATTATGATGTTATACATATGCTTTTCATAGATGCCATTTAACAGCTTGAGGAACTTCTTATCTATCACTGTTTGCTGAGATTTATTATTAGAAATGGATGTTGGGGCTAGGCCTAGTGACACACACCTGCAATCCCAGCACTTGGGAGGTTGAGACAGGAGGATGGCAGGTTTGGAACCAGCCTCAGCAACTTAGAGAGGCTCTCAGCAATTTAGTGATTTAGCTTCCAAATGTCCTTGGGTTCAATCCCAAGTATCACAAGAAAAAAAAAAAAAAAAGAGAGAGAGAGAGAGAAATGATGAAAAGAAAAGGATGAAAAGCCAAGCGTGTTGGCACATGCCTGTAATCCCAGTACTTAGAAGACTGAAACAAGAGGATCAAAGATTCACAGCCTGCCTCAGCAATTTAGTGAGGCCATCAGCAACATAGAGAAACCCTGTTTTAAAAGTAGAACATAGAGCTGAGTATGGTGGTGCACACTTGTAATCCCAGTACTTGGGAGGTTGGTGACCAGCCTCAGCTACTTAGTGAGGTCCTTCACAATATAGTGAGACCCTGTTTTAAAATAAAGAATAAAAAATAGGCCTGGGGGTGTAGCTCAGAAGTAGAATGCCCCTGGGCTCAATCTCCAGTACCGAAAAAAGAAAAAGATATGTATGATGGATCTGTCCACTGCTTTTTAAATGTCCGGTGGAATATGGGATGATATTTTTCTTCTCTCGTCTATTAATATGATAAGTTACATTAATTTATTTTCAAATGTTAAACTAATCTTGCATTCCTGGAAGAAACTCCACTTGATCATGATGTCTATGGGTTTTATATATTGTTGGATTAAATTTACTAATATCTGTAAAGAATTTTTGTATGTTATGAGGTAAATTGATAGGTAGTTATTTGTTTTATTGATGATTACATACACTGTGATGAAGTTCAGGGTGACAGAGGCATATATGTACACAGCCCTCTTTGAGCCTTCCTTCCCCTTCCCTCCCCACCTTCCCATGCACAACACAATGATTGTCATTGATAAGTTTGTGTGTGTACATCATGTCCATTGAAGTGTTTCCCTCTTCAAGTCTCCCCCTGCCCCACCACCTCCCTCAGTTAGGACCCCTCCCTTATTCCATTAAAGTTTCTCTACCTTTGTCTGGAGTCCCTCCTGTGTCCCAATTTCTCCCTAGCTTCCACATATGAGGAAAAACATAGACCTTTCACTTTTTATGACTGACTCATCTGACTTATCATAATATTCTCCAGTTCCATCCATTTCCCTGCAGATGACATAATTTTGCTCTTCTTTATGGCTGAGTAGAATTCCATTGTGTGTTTATCCCATAATTTTGTAATCCATTCATCTGGTGATGGATATCTCACTAGTTCCATAATTTGCCAGTTGTGAATTGTGCTGCTATAAACATAGATATGCATGCATTGCTATGGTAGTCTGGTTTCAATTCTTTGGGTAGATACCCAGGAGTGGTGTAGCTGGATCATATGGAAGGTTCATTCCCATTCTTCTTTACACTGTTTTACAAAGTGGTTGTACTAATTTGCAATCCCAACAATGTATCAGATTTCCTACTTCTCTACATCTTCCCCAGCATTTACTATAGTTTTTGTTTTTAATGATTGCCATTCTAATTACTGTTATTGAAATCTAAGGGTAGTTTTTATTTACATCTCTCTGATTGCTAATGATATTGAACATTTCTTCATACAATTATTGGCCATTTGTATTTCTTCTTTTGTGAAGTGTCTATTTAGTTCATTTGCCCAATTTTTGATTGGTTTAATTTGGGTTTTGTTTTGTTTTGTTGGTGGTGAGTTTCTTGAGTTCTTTGAGTAATCTAGATATTAGTCCTCTATCAGAGGAGTAGCTGGAAAAGATCTTCCATTCTGTCGCCTATTTCTTGAGGTACTTGATAGTTTCCTTTGCTGCACAGATGGTCTTCAGTTTAATGCAATCCCACATATTAATCTTCATTTTAATTTCTTGTGCCTTTGGGGTCTTATTGAGAAAGTATTTACCCATGCCTACATGTTGGAGCATTGGTCCTATGCCCTGTTCAAGTAATTGCAAAATCTCTGATCTAATTTTCTAGTCTGTGTGTGGGATGCTGGGCAGCTCCACCTGCTAGCTGGGTTTGGCCTGTCCTTAGAGTCAGGAAGTCTGTTCTGTTGGTCCAGCCTCATCAGAAGGGGTTCAGAACAGTAAGCTGGTATATATAAGGGCAAACTGGGACATAAACAATGGTGAAGTGTGAATGGAGTGGAAGAGGGAAAAGTGGTGGATTAAAGAATAGAGTAAAGTAGAAAATAGAATCAAGTAGAATAAGAGTTTAAGAACGGAGAGCAAAAAGATAGTAAAAATAAAGATACTGAAAATAAAAGGAAAATTCTATTGAACAATATGAAATATATAGCTATAGGGATAAGAAATGGAAAAAATATAAGTCATGGGCAGACAGGTACACTGGAAATCAAACAAGCAAACAAACAAAACAAAACACAGACAGTCACATGCACATACACAAAAAAGAGGAAAAGAAAAGAAAAAGAAATTAAAAAGAGAGAGAGAGAACCTTAAGGTTTGTTTAACAGAGAGTGAGTAAAAGTTTCTTGTTGGAGAGGAGCTGTTTGTTTGTTTTTTATAGTATTTGGTGTTACTATTGAAATAATGTGGTTTTACATAATGAGCTAGGATTATTATATTCTGGAAATCTGCATTGAATGGTATTATATCTCCCTTAAATTGTCCACTGAAACTATCTAGGCTTGTTATTTTCTTTGTGAAAAGCTTTTACACTATGTAACAATTTCTTCAATGAAGAGAAATCTGCTCAGATTATCTATTTCTTCTTGAGTAGATTTTCTTTTTTTACTTTTAACATATTTTATTGATGCATTATAGTCTCACATCATACTGTAATTCAGAACGATAGGGGCATACATGCACACAGTACTTGTTAGACTTCCAATATTTTGTATTTTGTGATTTGAAGATATATATATATATATATATATATATATATATATATATATATATTTTTTTTTTTTTTTTTTTTTTTTTTTTTTTTTTTTTTTTTTTTTTTTTTTTTTTTTTTTTTTTTTGGTGGTGCTGGTGCTGGGGATTGAACTCAGGGGCATTCTACCTCCGAGCTATACCCCCAGCCCTATTTTTTTTATTCTTTATTTTGAAACAGGGTCTCACTAAGTTGCAGAGTGCCTCACTAGGTAGCTGAGGCTGGCCGCGAACCCGGATCCTCTGGCTCAGCCTTCCAGATTCTGGGATTACAAGCATGTGCCACCACACCCAGCTCCAAGTTGTCAGATTTAATGGGACTAAGCTTTCATAGTTTTATGATATATTTAGTATCTGTGAAATCTGTAGTGATGTCACTTTTTTTGCTCATGATGTTAATAATTTATATATTCTTTCTTCCCTGATTACCCTATTAGAGATATATCAATTTTAATGATCTTCTCACACAACTAGGTTTGATTTTGTTGGTTTTCTCTATTAAAATATTTTTTATTGGTCTCTTTTCTGCTCCCCACTATTTCTTTTATTCTCTTTACTTGTTTCAAGTATATTTTAATATATTCCCCTAGTTTCTTAAACTGTGGCTACTAATTTGAACCTTTATTTCTAATGTTTGTTTTTAGGATAATGTGTGAGTTTTCCTCTCATAATTATTTTCATTGTATTTTAGAAATTTTGATATGTTGTGCTTCCAAGTTCATTGATTTTAAAATACTCTTTAATTTTCATTTTGATTTATTATTTTACCTATGGATCATTTGGTATACTCAGCCCTCAGTATTCATAGGCTCTGTATTCATGGAGTCAACCTTAACAACAGATGAAAAATATTTAGTAAAAAATATATCTATATTGACCAGGTACAGAGATATTTTTCTAAACCATATAGCATAAAAAAATATTTCCTTAAAAATCACACTGTATTAGGTATCATAAGTAACCTAGAGGTAATTTAATGTATACAGAAGGAGGTGTGTATTTTATATGTATACTATAAAAATAATAACATACACCAAAATGGCAAATACTATACCATTTTATATAAGAGGCTTGTCCATCTACAGATTTGGGTATCTGCAGAAGTCGTAAATCAATCTATCATGGATACTGAGGGATTATTATGTTAGTTACTTCCAACTATTTGTGGACTTCCCAGAGATCTTGTTACTGTTGATTTCTATTTACATTGCACTGCCATTACATTGTAATCAGGAAATACACATTTTAAGCTTTTAATCCTTCCAAGTTTATTAAGACTTGTTTTATTGCTTAGAAAATGATGTACTTTGGTAAATGCCCTGTGTGACCTTAGGGGAGAAAAGTATATTCTTCATGATAGGCCACGATATATTATAGATGTCCACAAAATCTAGATGGTGATTGATGTGTTGTTCAAATATTCCATATCTTCACTGATTTTCTGCTTATTTGTTCTTTCATCAAAAGAAGAGGGTCAAAATACCCACTTATAATTATTTTTGTCTATTTCTCCTAGAACTCATATGGATTTTGTGTCATGTCTATTGTAGCTCTGTTGTTAAATGTATAAATATTTAGAATGCTTGTATCCCCTTGATGATTTCACCCATATCTCATCATGAAGTATCCCTTTTTATCCACAGTAATAATCTTTGCTATAAAATCTACTTGTTCTGTAATCCCAGTACTTGGGAGGCTGAGACTGGAGAATCTGGGTTCGCTGCCAGTCTCAGCTACTTAGCAAGCCCCTCCACAACTTAGTGAGACCCTGTTTCAAAATAAAGAACAAAAAATAGGACTGGGGTGTAGCTCGGAGGTAGAATACCCCTGGGTTTAATCCTCAGTACCTAAAAAGAGAAAAACTATGTACTTGTTATGACACTTTTATGGCCATTCCAAATTTTTTTTCATTGGTGCTACTATGGTATGTTTACCTTCCTTTTGAACCTTTACTTTTTAATTTGTTTGTGACTTTATACTTAAAGTGTCTTTCTTATAGGTACAAGCAAGGTCTTGCATTTTATCCAATGTGATAATCTCTATCTTGTAATTGGGACATTTAGGCCATTCACCTTTCACATACTATTTAAAGTCACACTAACTCCACCCACTGCCTCAGCCCAAGGACTCCCAATGTCCCTTGCTTTTATCATCAT
Source organism: Graphiurus murinus (assembly GCA_004027655.1). Taxonomy (NCBI): domain Eukaryota; kingdom Metazoa; phylum Chordata; class Mammalia; order Rodentia; family Gliridae; genus Graphiurus; species Graphiurus murinus. The sequence goes on along the minus strand of PVLC010004963.1, from coordinate 5,222 downwards.
TTGAGGTAACTATTCTGTTCCAGGTTCCGGAACTCCTTGCTGTTCCCCGAACTCAAGTACTTTCCTATCTCCTTTTGTGTTTACTGATTCCTCTGCTTGAAAGCTTCTTCTGGAAAATATACCTATGATTCTTTCCTGTGAGCCTTTCTTCAAATGTCCCCTTTCCACAGGGTCCTCATTGATTATTATATTTAAAATTAAATATCTTCATGGCTCTCTGACTTTATTCATATTCTTGCTTTTTATTTTTTCTCAATAGGACTTATAAAATGATACACTATACATTTTCTTGACTGTGTGTTTTATTTTATTTCTTCCACTAAAATGGAAGGTACAAATGGACAGATATCTCTATTCTCTTTTGCTACTTTATCCCTGTCACCTAGAAATACCCTTAGCATGAGGTTAAGAATTTAAAATGATGTTCATTTTTCTGGTGTTGAAAACCAAGTTCATAACCTGTAAGAGGATATTCAAACTGACATAAAATATTTGTCATAGCATATATGGACTCCAAATTACCCTAAGTTGCATTTTTTTTTTCCCTCCAGAACTCTTTTCTGGAGGCAGACCGTTCTTATTAAAAGTCAAGAAGTAACTAGTCTATCTAAGCACCTGAAGTCAACTTCACAATATCTATGTCGAATCAAACAGAACTTTCAGTGCCTGTCCTCAAAAACACTTTACTAATTTTATTTTGTACGCAATCTATGACTTCATCATCCAGCTTCCAGTGACGCCACAGAATAGAAACTGCTACATAGTCAGAAAAGATATTTTCGAGACAGGCATGGTGGTACACATCTGTTATCCCAGCACTTGGGAACTGAGACTGGAGGATTTCAGATTCTAGGTGAGCCTCAGCCACTTAGTGAGACCCTGTTTCAAAATAAAAATGAAAAAGGGCTGGGGTATAGCTCAGAGATAGAATGCCACTGGGTTCAACCATCTTTTTCCTTCTTCCTAAGTCCATTTCTTTGTAGCTATGTCATGCTACTTCACTGTTAGTAGCAAGAGTAGCAATCAGTAGTCCACCAGTAAGAAAAGAATATAACCTGGACACATATATTAAAAATAAAAAACTAATAAGAACACAGACCATCCTGTATCCCACAATTGGTGTCAGAGATGTCATCTCTGGAAAGCACAGCACAGTCATTACGGTTCATAATGATGAAACCAAGTCATCAAAAAAAAAAAAGATTAATTACATTCCATCTACTCTGTTTAAGAAGGCAGAGAAGTGTGAAATCCATTTTAGAAAGATTTCCATCAAAAATGATTAAAATTTTCAACTATCCAGAATGATTCATTCCCTGGGGTTTCTACATAGCCAAATATGTAAATGAAAAAACACAAATATTGCCCATTTCCAACAAAACAGACCACACACACATACATACACACGTGCAGAAAGGATTCAACCATTCAACCAAACTGAAGACTAGATATTCCTACAGCACCTACTAGGACATATACCTAAACTGGTGAGCAACCCCCTTAAAAAAAAAAAAAATCTTATATCTGTCCTCATTGATCAGGTGTCCATTTGAATGGTTGATTTCTCTGCCAGGAAGATTTTAATTATTTTGATTATTTCTTCGGCTGCATAATTTTTTTCTGGGGGAGGGGCTAATGTATTCTCCATAGTCCTGAGCGTATGGTAGAATGATTGAGGCTCCTTTACCCACAGCCCCCTACAAGCCTAACTTTACTTCAAGTATGCAGGAAAGGTTATTTTAATACTAAATACCACTTGATTTGAATTTCAGTTATAAAAGCAAGAAACAAATACACTCCTTATCTCAGTCCGCTGCCTGGTATGTGGTAAATATTCAGTAAATGTTGGTTGAAAGCATTCTTCATCAGTAGAAAAATGGTTAAATAAATTATGTTAACTTGTACATCTAGGTGCTGGAAGGATGTATACTTATTTCAAATAATGATCTGACAGATGCTGACATTTATATTTATTTACCCCTGAGTCCTCATTTCTTAAAAGAAACTTTTTGGCTTCTAATAAACATTCAATAAATATTGACTGAAAGAATGAATGAATAAATGAATTATAAAATTAATGAATAAATATTAAAACTGATGATTGAAATAATGATGTGATTGTTTTGATAGAATTTGGGCGAGGGAATACGCATGCAACTGAAGGCTACTTGAAAAATTATTACTGATAGTTACTCTGGTAAATCTCCACTTTTTACTTTATTTGTATATTTAAATGTTCACAACACATATCTTATAATTAAAATAATTTAGCTATAACTATCACATATATTTGACTACATCAGATGGTCTATAATTGTGTTCATTATAGAAGTAAAAATGAGAAGATATCAGCTACCTACAAAGTATAATTTTGAATAGAATAATTACTTACAGAATCAGAAATAATACCTTAATATTAAGAAAACTTAACTGAGCAGGGAGTGAAGAAGTTTGAAAAATTAATCCAAAAAGTCACTATCAAAAACATCCACAGGTTGGAAGATGGCTGGGGAGTAATTCTTCAATGGATATGGGGTTTCTTTTCAGGGTTATTGAATGTTTGGAACTAGAGACAGTGATTGCACAATATTATGAGACACTGAATCATTCAATTTAAAATGATTAATTTTAGGTTATGTTAATTTCTTCTCAGTAAAACAAAATAAAATATATTCACCAGAAGAAATAACACAAAGATGCATAAAGGCTCTAAGAGTCCTCCAGGCTAAGTATAGGAAAATCCCTAACTAGGATTAACTCGCCAAATAAGGAGTTCTTATCACCAGTGTCCAATTATAAAAATAAATCCTAGCATGCATTCTCCTGACAAGAGTCTTCTAACTATACTACTTCCCAAAGCAAGATATAAATGAAAAAATAATCAAATCCTGATACCAGGAATGGTCAGCCACTCTCAGCCAGGTAAACCACGTGCCATTGTGCCACACAATGAGCTCCTCACCAGCATAGACCCTGTGTTCTTCATCTTTATAACTTAGATCCTCAGCATGGTACCAGGAATAATTCACAACACTGTAGATGTTGAATGAAACAGCTTAACAAGAGGATCAGTGCTGGAATGAAATAGCCTTGAGATTAAGTTTGGTGCAGGCAAGTGGAAGGCTAATCCCAGGAGCTCAGATGGCCATCTCCAAACCAAAGCAAAAGTCTAAGAACTGCTCATTTCTGTCCAATGGGGCCTTCTATCCATCCAAACAGCTAAGGATCAGCTAAGAAGCTTGTGAAAAGGGATATTCCTGGACCATACCTCCAGATATCTTGGGGTTAGTGAAGACCTGGAAACCTGTGTTTCACAAAAGGTTCTCATGAGTTGATACAGGTGGTCTGTAGACCTTACTTTCAGAATTCTGACTCTAGCCCCCAGCCCCATGGTGTGAGATGTCTTCCCTAACTCCTGGCAAAAATGGAAGCTCAGGGATGTGGATGGCCAATGTCTTTTCACACAAGGAAGTATGGAACGAATGCATACTGGATTCTCTTGACCTATTTTCATTCAATGTAAGAAGAACTTTATAACAACCAAGAACTGTCCAGAAAGAGAAAATGTATCGTGGTGTTGTAAGCTTTAGAAACATTTCTCAGGGAGTTAAAATAAATTCTCTTGCACTAAGAGGGATTTCAACTGGTAGGCTCCCAGGGTTCTTTCCCACTCAAATTTTCTGATTCCATAATGAAAACAGCTTGAGCAGGCAAAAGAAGCAGATGATGCGTGAATATCTAACTGCTTTGAAAAATGTAGATTTCTATAAAATTTGAGATATTATTTGTGTTAGTCATGATTTGGGGGTAGTGTCTACATCACTTTTTGAAGGTTTCTGAACTTCATTTTTATCTTCTAGTAAAAAAATAATAGGAGTATATTGCATACAAATAAACGAATTTAATAGGAGTATATGTATACAAATAAATATTTGTGTAATATCACAGAAGTAATGTTTTTAGAACCTATTTGTCATTAGTTTTAATAATTTTATTTTTTATGATTTTAAAATGAAGAATTTTATGGTGAAGATTTGTAAAATTGAGAAAAGTTTAAAAGATAACAGCATGAAGTCACGTACTATTTTATCATGAAAAGTAACCTCTAGTAGCATCTGGGCTATTCCACTCTCCCCACATACCCAAATACACACACACACATACACACTTCATTTTGTGGTAGGCAACTTACTGTTATACTGTTATTGTACATATCCTTTAAAAACAGGTTCTTAATTAATAGCATATTATTCCATTAACAAACAAATGCATTAATGGCAAAATAAAATGGCCCTTGGGTCAAGTTTGATATTATCTGGTGGGGAACTGAATTCAGGAGGTCATATCACCACCTTCAACCTGAAGTATAAAAAAAAAATAATAGTTTCAAAAATTTGATCAGTGTCCTGTCTTTATGCATTTAAATAATTTCCATTTTTCTGTTATAAATATGCAATTCAAATGTTTTTATCTGGAGCATTGACTTCCCTGTTATCTTTAGGCTGGATTCTCAGGTATGGGGACTGTGCTTCAAGCCCTATGAGCATTTGTAGACATTCCATGCATATTTTCAAAGTGCTTTACAGGAAGATTGCACCAATTATATTTCTACTGACTGTGGATGAGACCTCTCCCACTGCACAGTGGCAAGCCTGTGTATTAATAGTAAGAACAAAACAGAAAGCTTTTCTACCAAATTTAATGGGCAGACATTTGAAATCTTGTTTTTACTCTTCTCCTTTGATTACTAACTAGTGAGCTTGAATATATTTGCAGATCCATGTTACTCATTTGTCCTTTTAATGTTCCAGGTTTTACTTCTATAGTTTAACATTTCTTACCTAAGGTAGAACTGGGGTGAAGTTTAATCTGCAAAATTCTTTGTCATGTTTCTTAGGGGGAAAAAGTGTATTGAGAAAGAAAACATTTTAAAGAAGAGGACAAAATTACCAAGCTATTTTAATATTTTTATTATTGAAATTAAAGACATTTGTGGTACTATGTGGCATTTGCAGAGATATGAAATGGTAGCTTTTTTTTTCTTAAGAAAAATAATATGACAATAAATATGAATGACTTTTTCAAATGCATGGAAAGATACAGTGCAATAATAATAAGTATACATTTTTCATTGCCTGTACCAAAATTCTATTTTCAATAAATCAAAACATTTCCATCAGAAATAAGTAATTCTGGGTGTTTATTTTTATAATTCAAAAAAA
>PVLC010004962.1:0-80309 GCA_004027655.1 Graphiurus murinus | reverse complement strand
TGTGCTATTTTAAGCCTGTGGTTCTCAAACTCAAACTTTAGCACCATCAGGACCACAGGGAGGATTTGTTAGACCAGATTGCTGCCCCCCCACCAGAGTGGGCTTCTAATCTAGTAGGACTGGGAGGGGCCTGAAAGTCTGCATTTCTAGCAAGTTTCTAGGTGAAACCTGTGCTGCCATAGAAAACTACACTTTGAGATCCACTGCTCTCTGGTTACCTCTTTGTGTGTTTAAGATGAGGAAACTGAGATACAGAAAGAAGAAGGGGCTTTCCCAAGATCTCACAACTGTAGTGGGTTAACGTCTGGGCCAGAATAAGGACCAGGTCTTCTGGCTCTGACCGTGGTATATTCTCAGGGGATCTGCTCTTGGATAAATCAGACAAGGAGAAGCCCTTCCTAACTTGACCTACTGAAGGGAGTATGGAAGACTAGATTTCTACCCGTTCCCGATTCCTGTCTTGTGGGCAGCACTGTCTCCACTGGCCTCTCTCTTTCCATGGCCCATGGAGAAAGAGGGCTTTGGTGCTTTATATTGCTGCCTCAAATTATGTCTATACCAGTAATTCATGGAACACTTGTGTGTTGATTTGTGACTCTTTAGAGATGAATATTACTATCGCCAATTTTCAAGTATGGCCTATTAATCTCAGGTCTGTGTTATGACACGAAAAAAGCAAGTTAAAGATCACATTGGCTACAAGAGTAAACATGGGGAAAATAGACATGTCTCAACTTTTACTGGATCTGAAGGTTTTGATTTAGGTTACATGAAATTTTTATGAAATATTATTTCATTAAGTAAGTTTTCTGCAATATCCTGTAGCCTGGTGAGAAATGTCTTTTTGTTGGCAAATTCAAATGAAAGTGAAAATGATTTTGATAGTTGAAGAATTTTCTTTAAATGAAGACATGTCATGAAATTGTTTTTATAAGAATATGAATCTCAAATTTAGTTGACTAAGTAGAATAATAAAAGTTGTATTTATGTGGGTCCTGAGTATTTATTTAATTTTAGTGATTGCTTTATTGGGATGCAGATTCTCAAAATGGTATTGATGTACCATAAAATGCAAATAACTATCACCTGAGAACCATATGGTAGAATTGGGTGCCAAAAGAATCAACCTTGAATGATTGAGGAAATTAAAATGAGTACTCTTTTCCAAACCATTGGGAAAGAACGTTGGTCCACTTAGAGCTGGACTTGGTTCAGCTCAATAAATCTTGATTAAGGGCCTTCTCTACTTAAGGAATGTATTGTGTCCTAGGTCGATTTTGGATCTGTATTGGGGCTTAAGAATCAGTATCTTCGAATTATTATGAAAATGAATGCAGAACATGTGTGCATGTGTAAATATAAATAACAACAAGTATTTATTGGAGGAGTTATACTTGAATGATGAGAGAAAAAACTAAATTTTGCTACTGACAGAATTATCTTCAGCTTTGTGGGAGAAAGGCACTAGATCTCAATGCATATACCATGGGATAATCTATCTTTTTTAGGCTATGGAGAAAACCCAGTCTTTTCATGTCATACGAATGGAGTCTAGCTTACAGTTCTGATCTTGAATCTTCTTCTCTCTTTCCAGCGTCTTGTGGAGGCAGCGGAAGAAGCACACCTAAAACATGAATTTGATGCAGACTTACAGGTACCTGATTATTGTTTGAGTTACATTTGTTTATGCATTTCAGTGATTAGGAGAGAAAGCCTTTTGAGACAATGGTACAGAGTTGAAATACTTTCTTGTCAGGGCAGGATTGCAATCCTCAACCACTTTCCACCAATAATGGGTAATACCACACACTCTTGTGTATGTAACAAATTTCAATGTGTAGGGAGTTGAGTCAGTCCACTAATAATATATACCAGAGCTCTCAATGACAAATTACTAAAATAGCAGAATATATCCAAATCCACCCCCCCCTTCCTGGCTGCATTCTGAAATACAAGTGACTGAAAACCATGTTGTAATGGATCTGAACTGGCATTGGTTGTTAAAAGTTAACATCCTTATGTTCAAAGTTAAATCATTCACATACTTGAGATTTACACATCTACTTAGTAAATTTCTTAGAGTAGGCCTCATATCTGACCATGGCACACCTGTGTTTTGTTGAGAAGGATTTAATTTTGACATATATAGAAAAGCCTGGGAATGGAATGGACTGGGATAAGTGAAGGAAAGAAAGCTTGGTAAGGGCCTCCTGAGAGCATTGCCAGGGAAAGCTCTTCCACTTTTTCTCAGTTGAGGTTTGGATCTGGAATATCCCCCAAATCTCACGTGTTGAAGATTCTGTCTTTAAATGCAGTGATTGGATTGTGATGGCATTGACCACAATCAGTGAATTGGTCCATTGATCAGTTCATACTTGAATGGCCATTGAGGCAGTGGAAGCATCCGGAGTTGGGCCACCCTGGAGGCAGTATGTTAATGGGGGTGTGCTCTGGAAGGCTATATCTTGTCCCTGGTACTTTGCGCCTCCTTGCTCGCTCTCCTCTTGCTCTCTCTCACTCTCTTCTTTCTGGTTGCTATGAGATGAGCAGTTTTCCTCCATTTCACCCTTCTGGCATGCTTCTGCCTCACCACAGGCCCCAAAGCAATGGAACCAGATGATCATGGACTGAAACTCCTGAAACCATGAGCCAAAATAAATCCCTCTCTTAAGTTATGCTTCTCAGGTATTTTCTCCCAGTGACAGAAAGCTGACTAATACACCTTGGGAGTCTTGGAGCCATTTTAGAATATCTTAGCTGTAAGTGACAAAAACTTAGATCAACTTAAACCCGAGTATAACAATGAATAAATAAGAATCCATGAGTATACTCTGACAATAAATGGGCAATTAAGTGGATAAACAGATAAATATATAAATACAAGAGAAGGGAATATTCTTATAGTAGAAAGTCAACATATAGAAGAAATGATGGAGTTGGGCAATTGTAATAATTGCTTCAGGTAAGAATCTTCAATGGATGCTAAATCTGGCAGGTAAGAGTTTGATGATGAACAGGACATTTGTAGCCTCACAGTTGCTACCCACATGCTGTTTATTAATTATAAAGGGGAAATAACTACTTTACTGTGGAGAAACCTTGCAGATACCACCTCAAACAGATAATCAGTGTTACTAATAATGAGACCATTAGTCAGCTTTTGATGCCTGTGGCAAAATGCCTGAGAAAGTCAACTTAGAGAAGGAAAGACTTATTTTGGTTCCCAGGTCTTGGTGTCTTGGCCCCATGGCTTTGGGCTTAGGGTAAGACAGAACATCACGGTGGGGAGCACTTGATCAGCTCATAGCAGCCAGGAAACAGAGAGGGAGGGAGAGAAAGAAGACAGGGACAAGATTCAGTCGTCAAAGGCACACATTCTAGGACCTACTTTCTCCAACTAAGTCCCACCTCCCTCAGTCTCCACCACCTCCCCATTGTCCATTCAGCTATGAACCCATCCATGGATTAAATCACTGACGAGGTTACAGACCTCAGGACCCATCACTCCCCAAAGCCCTGCCTCTGAACACTGTGCACAACATGTGAGCCCTTGGGGGACACTCCAGAGCCAACCACAGAAGAGTCAAAGTGACTCTGAGTGTCTCCAGATGTGGTGATCTGGAAGAATGCAATGTCACTGACGTGGAATTCCTGCCCAAATGTGTAGTCTGAATCTCATCATGATAAAGTGTTGGGTAACTATAGATGGAGGGATATTCTACAGAGTAACTTTCCGGATGCTCTTCTTAAATAATGTCAAGGTCAAGAAAGACAAAGACATATGATTGAGGATTTGTCCCAAATTAAGAGATTGAGAACACATGCCGCTAAATGCAGCTGTGATCCTGAATTGGAACCTGAACCGAAAAGACAGATTAGAATATGGGCTGTGCATACACAATAACTTTGTATTAATGTTGGATTGGCTGATGTTGACCTCTGTTACTGTGATAATGTTAGAGACCATCCTTATTCATGTTTTTATTTGGACCAAGTGTTGAGATTCATCGGTCCAACAGGAAAGAATGAATTATCAGGAATGAAAAATATTGCTGTAAGTTAGGACTGTTTTGGAAAATCTGGTATTGATGGGTCTGGTATTTATAGTCAGTTTCACTCTGTGATTAGTTTTCTAGTAAGTATAGGTGGTCTGGGGCATAGGAGGGGATGGTATGATTGACTTCAGGGGATCATTTGTGGTCTAGCAGAGGAAAACTGCCTTGGGGTTTAATTCAACTAATGTAGTAGTGTGCTTTTTTTTTTTTTTTTTTATCTATCTGAAGCTATTATTATTTCTAAGAGTATTCTGGTTTCTTATTATTGAAATTTTACAATAAAATTATGGTGTCACATGTCTGATTCCCCTTCTCAAAGGTAATGCTGTAAACACAAATGCAGCATTAGGATTTCTTTTTAAGAAAAAAAGAAAGATAAGAAAAGAGAAATAGACACGGCAAATGAGTCTCAGTTTTTTTTTCCCTTGTGAACAAGAAAGAGTAGTATGGTAAGTCCCCCCTGATAACCCATTCTGTATGTGAACAGAAGACTCTCAGAGGGTACTACTGCATTCTGAACACAAGAGTAGATGTTGAAATAATCTGTCATTATAGAGCATCATACACTCTCTGGACCTTAGACCTCAGAGAAATCTTGGGGATCAGAGTGTATCCCATGCACTTTGGTGGAAACCTGTAAAGAGAGGCCTTGATGAAATGGCTGTGCATGGAAGAATTCATTCCTGCTTACCTGGAGGCTCCAAAGCTGCTGAAGCTCCTACGCTATTAAGTGCAAGTCTGTTAACAGCGCAGATGTGAGGCCCATTGCTGTTATTGAGGTAGCAGGTTTGTGCACAGGCTCTGAGTTTATTGCTGTGATGGTCCATTAGAGCTGATCAATTGTTAATCTGGGCTCTATTGACCTTTCAGTAACCCCTGCCAGAGGATTGTTTTTTTTTAAAAAAAAAAATTCAGACTTATCTGCTCACCGTGAAATAATGCTAAAGAGAACTATACACTGTTAGCCCAGAAGGAGCAGGAAGTCTATTTTCCTATAGGAAAAAAATGTTTTTGTGAAATTTCTTAAATTCTAGTGCTTTAAATTTCATAGGTCTTAGCTTCCTTGTTCCCCAAACAGAAGAGAGATGATGTATCTCTCCCCTCTCTCACTTTAGATCAGAGTCATCACATCATTCCAACATTCGTGTGCTTTAAAAATGAATTGGTAATGACACTATTTTATTCTTCTTTATTGCTGAGTAGAATTCTACTGTGTGTATTTCCCATAGTTTTGTAATCCATTCATCTGTTGATGGACACCTGGGTTGGTTCCATAATTGGGCTATTGTGAATTGTGCTGCTATGAACATGGCTATGCATATATTACTGTAGTTCTCTGGTTTCAGCCTCTTTGGAAAGATACCCAGGAGTGATATAGCCAGATCATATGGTGGATCCATTCCCAGTTTTCTAAAGAGTCTTCACACTGATCTCCATGGCGGTTGAAGTAGTTTGCAATCCCACCAACAGTGTAGAGGAGTTCCTATTTCTCCCACATCCTTGCCAACAATTATTGTTATTTGACTTCTTGCAAAAAAAAAAAAAAAAAAGGAAGAACCTGGAGAGAATTATATTCAGTGAGATTGGCCAGTCACAGAAAGTGAAGGGGCATATATTTTCTTTAATATGCACAAGCTAGGAAGTAACTGGGATACCAAAGGGATTCCAGATAATGGAGGAGAAACCTCAGTGGAGCCAGGGAAGTGGTCTAAGAGAAGGGGAGGGGAAAGACTGAGGTTCATTATTGGAAATACTAACATTGACTACATGTACATATGTGAAAATACCATTGTCAGTCTTAGTACTCTGTATGGGAAGGGAGGAGATGGGGAGGTAGGGAGGCACCAAGTATGTCACTGTCAACATATGATTTACATTATGGTGTGAGACCATAATGCACCAATAAAAGCACATTAAAAAAAATGAATTGGTAGCCAGGCGTGGTGGCACATGCTTTTTATCCCAGTATTTGGGAGGCTGAGACAGGAGGATTTTAGGTTTACAACCAGCCTCCACAACTTAATGAGATCTGTTTCAAAATAAAAGAATAAAATAGGGCTGGAGGTGTAGTTTGGAAGTAAAATGCCTCTGGGTTCCATCCCCAGTACTGCACAAACACACAAAATTTTTTTTTTCATTGGTAGAATCATTAAAAGTCACCCCCCAAAAGTTATGCCTTCTTTATTGTCAGGGTATTGTTTTCTATTTCAGTTCTTGTAATATTCTCTCAAGAGGCTTAACTTTTTATCCATAGGCTGATGGTGTTGGCATCTGTATCCCCTCTGTAAGGCCCTTGAATATGACATTAGACTATTAGTTTTTAACAAAAACTATATTGGGGCAATGGGCAAAATAAAGTCTCTAGTGGGTAGCATGTGTGGACAATGCAAAATGTAGAGTCCTCCATAGAAAACAGTTCTGTATGGTCCTCATCGGCTATATAAACTTCTTGTGAACACTGGTTTCATTTCAACCCTTTGGCTTGTCCCCATTTATGATGGCATATGGGTTCAAAATTGCATTTCTCTTGGTTTAGTCTTTATTCCTGATGTCTTCATTATGGTAAATTTTAGTCATAACCAATATTGAGAGACCTTATTAAAATGGCATCTCCTTTTAAATTTATTATTATTATTACTATACTACTACTACTACTACTACTACTACTACTATTATTGCTGCTGCTGCTGCTGCTACTTATAGTGATGGGGACGGAACCAGGACCTCTTGTAGAATAGTCAGGAACTTTACCACTGAGCTGTATCCCCAGCACCCCTTTTCAAATTTTATGCTATGAATTAACATAGGCTTTTATTAAAAGTTTGGTAATTATGATTAAAACAATTAAAAAATAACAAGCCAAGTATGGTGGCATATGCCTGTAATCTCAGTCCTTGGGAGGCTAAGACAGTAGGATCACAGATTTGAGGCCAGCCTTAGCAATTTATCAAGACCCTCAGCAACTTAGTGAGGCCCTGTTTCAAAATAAAAATGACTGGGGATGTAGCTTGGAAGAAGAATGTCCCAGGTTCAGTCCCTGGTACCAAAATACATACATACATACATAATATATACATATATACATACATACATACATACATACATACATAAATGTTTTAAAACAACCTGTATCTTAATTAACTCATTATTTTACTGTTTCATCTTCATCAGTTTGACGACAAAACCCAGTTTAGCAGAAGAGGATTGGGGGCCCTAATCTTGAACACCTACATATTGATAAATTCCCAGAAAACAAAGTGTATACATCTAATAAACCCAGAAAGAATGCCTTCCTCCTCTTTTACTTTTTGAGTTTTCTACTTTTTCTACTGGCAGTAAGGGAGAAGAAAAATAGTCCTTTTGACAGTTTACTAAAAACCTGCTTATCTTTGAACCACAAACATATTTTCTTTGAAAGCTGTCTAAAATAAGTGCCAATTGCACAGAGCTGGTACACAGAGAGGAAAAAAAGTGTGGTTTTTGAATTGTGTCTCTTGCAGAATCCTTTTTCATTACAAAGTTTTCTATAATAATTCTTCTTTCTTGTTTTTAAGTAATAGGGGAGGAAATAAAAAAAAAAAAAAGCCTGGTGACATTTCAAGGGATACAAGCATGAAAAGTGGCAAAGAACGGGACTGGGGATACAATACAGCGTCCTGAAGTGCCCTCCTGGTTCTCTGCCAGGGCCTGTCTTGGGTCGGGGGTTTGGAGTAGAAGGTCTCATGCCCTGGATGGGAGTCTTCCAGCTCAGCTCCGGAGAAGCTTCCTCCACTTGCTCCCACTGCTGCTGCCCTGGGAACTCTGGGTGAGGAAGACCCAGGAGAGGAGAGAGGGGGCAGCAGAGCAGCTCAACATTCACTTTAGAACTTCTAACACCACCCACCCAGAAAGGAAGCTTTGGAAGAAAGGATTGGAAAGAACCCTGGAGCAGCACACAGCAGAGCAGAGTCATCTCTCACCCTGATAGGACAGCCTTTCCCTGCAGCAAAGTGAGGCTCTTGTCCTTGGGGGAAAACCGTGTACATAAACAAGAGCACAGGAAGGGCTTCAGGGAGGTACTTCCTGAGTGGAGGAAATGACCACCCTCCAGAGGCTTTCCTGTGTGCCTGCCAAGCCTGGGTTCCTTCCTCTGCATTCTGACTGAGCAAGGTGTTGAGCTCCTAGTTGTGGGAGGAGGAGGAAGCAAAGAAGACCCAGGCCCAGCATAGAAGTGCTGCTTCTCTAGGGGTAGCTAATTGGCTCTTGTGCAGGAAACAAGAAAGATAGAGATCACACTTAGACGAGAAAGAAATGATATCATATTGTTATGGGGTTCGGGCCGTACCCCAAAAATAGAATACTAATCCAGGTTCGTTGATATTGTGAAAAAAAGAATTTTAACACATATCAAATTACAACATCTGGCAGATTTATTCAGGAACAGGTCAGGGCGAGGAAAACTGGGGTGGAGGAAAGACGGGGAGTGCAGATAAGCTTAGGGCATGGTCCCCAATCCCGGGCAGGAGTCCAAGAGAGAGAGAGAGACACGTGGATTCCAGAGGATATAGGAGAAGGCGGGGTCCTTCCAGCCCCTCACTCTCAGTTTCCAAGATTTTCATAGGTTGAGTTCCAGGTGAGATTTTGGCTCCTCCCCTTTCCAGGTGTGTGTGCGAGGGTACATCTCCGGTGGGCGGTGGGCTGGGCTGTAGTTTCTCTTGGGCCAAACCAAAATTTTCTTCCAAGGGGTGGACAACACTCTTCGGATTTTTAAAAAGGCTGAAAACTATATTTCTATGAATTTTTCCTGATACCTCTTTTCTGCCTAACATTCATACTTCTAAGCTACCTCATCAATATTCTGTGTTAAAATAAGTCCATTTTTCCCCCTGATCCAACAGATGAGAACATGCCTCTCATACTTTTTTCTTTTTATCAAGTTGGCAGGGGGTCACAGTGAGTCTTTAGCATTTTGAGATTTTACATTAGGTGTTTCTTAGTTAGGACTTGTCTCATGTCATTTATTCATAATCTGATGTGTAAATACTTTCCAAGAAATCTTTATGTGTGAGCATTTTATTTATTTATTTATTTTTTTGCGGCACTGGGGATTGAACTCAGGGGCATTCTACCTCCGATGTGTGAGCATTTTAAAATCAGTCATTTTGTTACACACACACACACACACACACACACACACACACACACACACCCCTTATGTAAGATGCCAGCCAGGACTTTAGGCTGCGTGTTCACCGGTTATTTGGTGTTCATCTTTTGTGCTCATGCCCTGACTGCTCACTAGATGCAAGCAAAGAAAGGGCAATGGGTGGAATCTCAGCTTGACCCAACAGAGCTGGCTTTGGTTTGTACGTGTGAAAATTTTGGTCGTAGTATTTCTAATCCCAGCTGTACCTTTTGTGTATGTGAGGATGTGCTGCTGGCACCTCTTTGCACATCCACAAAAGGATATGTAGTATCTAGATGATGGCTAAGGTCCCATCCAGCTCTCAGTGCCAAGATTCATTCAACCAGTGGTTCTCAGTGGCCTTCTGCAAATTGGGCGCTTTGTCGTGAGTAAGGCCATGAGCTGGACAGTCAGTAACTTTCTTTTATCTTATGGAATTTGCCATCCAAGGAGGAAGACAGATGTTAAAGACATGGCGACATACATAATTATTAGATTCCAGTCATAGCCAGGTGTGGTGGTGCATGTGTGCAACCCTAGAACTTTTTGATTGTTTTGTTTTGCATTGCAGGTCTGATAGCTTATTCCAGCTTTGGCTCATCTAAAAGTATTTTATTTTACCTTCACTTTTGAAGCATAATCTTACTGGATATATAGAACTTTGAGTTGACAACTTAATTTTTCTTTCTGCACTTTAAAGATATAGTTCCATTTTCTTCTGATCTTTAATGCTTCTGATGAAATGTTGGCCAACATTTCTATCTTTTTTCCCTGGTATACCCTGAGTGATTTTTCTCTACTGCTTTCAAGATTGAATTTTCAGTATGCTACACAGTTTGATAAAGATATTCTTGTTTTGTTTTGTTTTTTAATTTGTTCTGCTTAGAGTTTGCTCAGATTCTTGCATATTCTGACTATATTGGAAAAATTTTAAACAAGTACTTCTTTAGAATTTTACCTACCCTATTCTCTTTATATTTCCTTATGAAACTTAAATTACATCTATGACAGACTGCTTAATATTGTCATCATGGCTTTTTTTGGTTGTTTGTTTCTAGTCTATAAGTTCATTACCTTTTTTCTTCTGTAGTCTTTACTCTGCCATTAACCTTATTCAGTGAATATTATACTTCATATATTATACTTTTAGTTTCAGGATTTTAATTAAATTCCCTTTTTAAAAAACTTTCCATTTCTCTTCTGAAATTTCCCATCTATGTACTGATTATGTTCATGTTTTCCTTTAAGTCCTCAAATGTATTTATAATATCCATTTTAAATTATCTCCCTGTTATTCAGCCATCTGGACTATTTATGTTTCCTTTGACTCATTTTTTTCTCTTTAAGCCACATTTTTTTTCTGCCTCTTCACATATCTGGTAATTTTTTTTTTTTTTTTTGTGGTACTGGGGATTGAACTCAGGGGCGTTCTACCTTCAAGCTATACCCCAGCCCTATTTTTTTATTCTTTAGTTTTGAAACCGAGTCTCACTAAGTTGTGGAGTGCCTCATGAGGTAGCTGAAGTTGGCCACGGACCCGGATCCTCTGGTCTCAGCCTCCCAAATGCTGGAATTACAAGCGTGCCCCACCATGCCCGGCTATCTGGTAATTTTTTATTGTGTGCTAGACATTTTGATTATGTGCTCATGTTTGATTTTTATAAATTTCTTTATTATAACTTAGTATACTTCCATCCATGCAGAAGGTGTTCTAAAGAACTCAAATGCATTGAATCAATTAAATTTGTATTTGAAAATTGTTATTAAAGAGATTAAAAGGAGATAATTATATACTATACATAGCAGGGCAGCCTTCAGTAATTTGATCTTTTATAATCTAACATTATATAACATCATAATCTTTGTTCCAAAAGAACTATACAATGCCATATTCCATTTATTTATTTATTTATTTATTTATTTATTTATTTATTTATTTATTTATTTATTTTACAGTACTGGGGATTGAACTCAGGGGCATTCTACCTCTGAGCTATACCCCCAGCCCTATTTTTTATTCTTTATTTTAAAACAGGGTCTCACTAAGTTATGGAGTGCTTCGCTAGGTACGTATTCCATTTAAAAGAAAGAGAAAAATAAACTTTAGAATATTATAAAATCTTGAAATGTAAACATTTTTATAAAATCTTATAATTTCTATAGATTATATTAGGACATTTTCTATTATAAATCTAGGTAAAGATATTATTATTAACAAGCTTAAAAATAGAAAGTACAGCTTTAATACAAAGGTACTTGACCTAGTTTTGTTTGAACAGTAATTTTGATTTATAATTTAGATGGAAAAAGAAAGGTATTGCTCTTTTCAGAGTTATCTTTTATTTGCTTGTATAATATTTTCACATCAGTGAACCTCTTTTTTTCTTTGCTATGTATGTGTTCATAAATGTTGGATCCTTTTTGTTTTTATCTCTAATTGCATAAAAAATTAACAACCTGGTAAAATTCCATTGTCCTAATCTTTCTTGTTACGACATTCTTCTTTCTATAATGATTGTATATGCTTTAATTTATGGATGCCAGTGATTATAGAAGTCTAAACCATTGTTTTAGAAAGCACTTTCTTTCCTACCAAAGCCATTGATCCTTTTTACTTGTCTTACTCTCTTTTTTATGTATTTGTTTTACTCTTGAGTTTTCTCAATTGGGCCTTATCAACCTAGGGATATTTATTTTAAACAAATGTTTGTTTAAAACACATTTGTTTGTAATAATACATTTTAAACACAAGGATCTATCACCAATTTAAACTTTATTAAGCATTCAAATTAACAAATACTTTTAAAGTTCACTTTTATTGTCTCCGCATTCATAGTGTGATTATGGTGTGTGTAAAAAGGACATTTACATAGCCAGTGTGTAAAAAGGGCATTTGGGGACACCAGGGCTTTCTTGGCATGTCTGTAATCATGTGAGAGAAGCAGTGGTTCAGCTCATCATAATTCAGAGTCACATAGCATATATCCAGAAACCTTAGTGTCTTTCATTGAGATGACTGACTACAGAGGTTATTGGTAGACCCCAAGAATTACTTCATGATTTTTCTCCAGCAAATTCTCTGGTAGTATTAGGAATGCCTTTAGGTTGCTGATTTTTCACCAAAGATCTTATAGTTGAGGGATTTTCCAACTGCTATTAAGTTTTTAAAATAAATCTTGAATCTGGTGGCAATTCAGAAGGTAGACAACTCAAAAGGAATTTTCCAGTCTCAGTACAGTCTGTTACTAAAGTAAGCACCTATACACAGATGAATTAATTCTCACCTTTTCTACTTTCAGGTCAGTTTGAGATATAGGTTTTCATAATATATATAGCTCTAAGCATATGCCTTTGGTATAATAATCTTACTTGATTCAATTTAAAAAAAATCTTTAATGACTAACAGCTTTAGGGGACTTCTCTTTTTTGGTTAATTCTAGGAACATATAATAATGATAGGAATATCATGGACATTATGATTAGAAATATATTAAGTATAGGCAGTGGCATAATAAGACATTTTATTTACTCAGTTGCCTGTAATCCTGTGAGAGATAGGTACTGATATTATCTTTGTTTTACACATGGAGAAACTGAAGATTGCAGGGCCAGGTGGTGGACGCATCCTTATGCAGTAACTGGTAGAAGAGCCAGAATTCACACCCAAGTCTATCTGGCTCCAAAGACTGATAAACTATGTTGCTCCACATGACCACAGGTTTATAGCCTGTTGATCTCAATTTGCACTGGACAGAATCGTACAAGGAAATAAATTAAGATGGAATTAATCATGGATTATTTGAAACATCTATCAAATAATTCAAAAGGAAAATTTCTAGAATGGTAATGTCATATTCCTTCCCCTTAATGGAACTCAGTAGAATTTTTTGGTTGTTCATTTTCTGTGTCCTTCAGCAAAATATAAGCTCCATGAGGTCAGGAACCTTATATTTAGTAGGTTTTCCAGAAATACTTGTTAGAATTAATCACTATCCATGATGGTGACAGTTACTTAAGACCACAGCTGATTGGCTATCACAAGAGTTGTGAATTGTTAGTAATTCATGAATTTGTTGTCTGTTTATTTCAACTAGAAAAAAATCTGATTCTTTCTTAAATACTCATAGCTTAATCAGAGGTGGTTCAGTTATTTTAGTAAGGTTCAAACACATTTTCACACACTATTGGCAGCCTTTTAGTGAAACAGTTGGCTTTTATTGTCACTTGTAATAAATTTATGAGTTTGTTAATTTTCTTGTTCAAATGATACTTATCTGCCACTTAATATGCAGTTGCAAATATGTGACTATAGTAATTAGTTATAAGCAAGATAATTGATTAATTATATTTAATGAATATTATATTAAGTGCATATTTATCAGATTATTTTATTAAACAGTTGTGCGGTTATAGAGAAAACATTTTTAAAATTGGAAAGGGGAAAAATGGAAGGGAAACATACTGTTACAACTCAGGTTCCCCCATCCATACCCAGAGCTACGGACACTGTGTGGCACGCCATCTCCTAAAATCCAGGTCCTCAGAGGGAGACATAGCCTCGAAGGACAGGTGTTTCACAGCAAAAACGTGTTTTCAGGTCATGTCTGAATCTTTGTGTCAGCTAGAAAGTGTATTTCTTACATTATCATCTCCTTACAGTATCTTTAAATGCCATAATGTTCAGCCACTCATGGAAACTACTAAATCTGACAATTCATGTCCATAGCAAAATAAAACAACAACAACACTGGGGGGGGGAGGGAGGACAGAACAAAACGGGCTTCTCATTCTCATAGTCACTGATAAAGGAGAACACGTTACTTTTCTCTCTTGGAGGATTTGCATTAGCATCCAGGGGCCCTGTGGTTTTGTTAATCAACTGTGTGACCTTCAGCAAGTCATATGTCCCCACAGACCCATGCTGCCCCAGGTAAATGGGGGCTTGGGACTCATTTGATTTTCTTTTTTGATCTAGAATTAAATCTGTGAAGTTGTGTATATATATATATATATATATATATTTTTTTTTTTTTTAACATGGAAAAGATAGCAACTATTTTTCTCTAGGGTATACCTTTATTCTTTAAGGAAATTTGGCAACTTGTATAGATGTAGCACTGTCCTAAGGGAAACACTCTCTGAGATTATAGTTCTTTATTTTCTCACACCTGCAAAAAGACACAAACTTTCCACTTTTAAACTGCAACAGGAAAATTTCAAGGAAAGATTGCTTGATTCGATCACACACAGCACCTATAAATAAATTTATTTTATACTTAAAAAGGTTCTTATGGATAATATAAAAACTTTTTTGATCATTTTAAGAACTTAACTCTGGAAGTGAAATGACTTTATACCAGTTCTTAGTTTGCCAAAGATGTTCAAAACCAAATTAACCTTTGTTTTGACTTATTTGGAAATGATTATGTTGTGCATATGAATATATTAATAATTTATTCCTCTTCCTCAAAGGTTTCAGGAACTAAGAACATACAATCACCTCAAAAAACTATTTTCTAGAATTTAAAGCCTTTTGTCATCTACTTGAGATTGGCTAAAATGTACAGGTTATTCTGACGGAGCGGAGGAGGACTGGGATGGAGTGTGGGGGGAGGCGACTTCATAGGAATATTTTCTACAACCCAGGCCAAGAAGAATAATTAGCCATGAACAGCTTTGTCTGGTTAAAATGCTTCTTTGAATATAAAGGTATAAAAGAGGAGGCATTATGTGGGCTGATTACCATTCTGGATGAGGTGGCTGTTGACTATTGAGAGTATCTTCAGAGAGAAAGTCAAGGAGTTGAATCCTGGCTTTTTTTTTCCTTACTCAGTGGTAAAACCCAGACCCATGTTTCTTAGCTCTTAAGGTCTCAATTTCTCCATCAATGTAGTTGGGCTGATGCTTCTCTCCCTACAGGGTGTTGGGCTTCTAGGAGGCTAATCAATCCATGGAAATTGCTTAGCATACTGTCTGGCACAGAAGATGATCCGAGCTTGGGGTAACTTGTGATTATTGTGATGAATATCTTGACCAGTATCCTTGAAATACAGCAAAGCTGATTACATTTCTAATTGCATATGTCTCCTCCACGTCCTTTGTGAACTGTCATGGTGCAGGGAACAAATCTGTTTTTCAGCACTGATAACAGAGCTTAGGCATACAGCTGGCACTCAATAAGTATTTGAAGAAGGACTGACTGTCTGAAGGGAAAAAAATGAAGAATCATTTGAAGAGTTAGATAGCTATTAGGAAGAAGGTTAGAACCATTATTTGCTAACCAGAATAAATAAGGATGCTTCTAGCAGAATTGGCAGTGACTTCTGCAGTGGGAGGACTGCCCGGGCTCAGAATCGAAGTCACTTCAAGCTTCTCTGGGATCCTGGTGGGCCAAGGGGTTGGGCGTCATATCCATAGAAGGGCTGTGCTCATGCCGTCTTTGGCCACGCCTGTACCTTCCTGGGTGTGTATGGTGGATACTGAGAGACCCCTATCCAGGTAGGCAAAAAGATCTGGAACAATTTTCCTCTATAATCAGCCAGTTTGTGAGCAAGAGGCTAGCTTGCCCTTTGGCTTGGTTTGCTTGTTGTTTTAAACTGGTTTCTTTATGTATCAGAAGAGAAACATAAACAAGACAGTGCTTCTAGGACATATTTTGTATTCCTTCTCCAGTTTCATGAATGCCTTTCAAGGCAGTTTCTCTCATAATTGCCTTAAATATTCTGTCCTCATTATTAAATACTAGCCATTTATTATACTTTACACTTCCTTTGGGCTTCATGAGCCATTTTAGGGGGGCCTTCTGAATTAGAAGCGACATTTAGTTGTAGGGCAGGTGGTCTGGGAGCACACTGCTCTCATTTCAATTTCCAGGAGCACCTCCATGTTCTCAGAAATGTCTTAGCCAATATGGCTGTCTGGAGTCTGGGACTTCATTTGCTCAGTTTTCAAAGACAACCTTAACTATCAGGTTAAAATCAGAAGCATTTTCTGTGGATTGAAATAATCTGTTTTGGACTCTACAGGACTCAGATGCCCCAACCCCAACTTTGGGTTTTGACCTTGAATCTCAGTCACATGGCCAGCAGGTCCACATCCAGGCTCAGCTTATTCCTGGAGAGGAGTTATAGGATCTTGACTAAGAATCATAGGTGTGCCTTATACTTCAGACTGATTGAACCCAGGGGTGTTCTACAACTGAGCTACACCCCCAGCCATTTTAATTTTTCATTTTGAAACAGCGCCTTGCTAAGTTGCTGAAGGTCTTGCTAAATTGCTGAGGCTGGCCTGGACTCTGATCCTCATGTCTCAGCCCCCCAAGTACTGCGATTATAGGCATGAATCACCACACCCAGCATAGGAGCTACAACTATTATTGAATATAAGCCTCATACTGATTTTGAGGGGAAGATACTATTATTGCCCCTACTTCATGAATAATGAAACTGACTTTTTTTTTTTTTTTTTTTTTTTTTTTTTGCGGTACTGGGGATTGAACTCAGGGGCATTCTACCTCCGAGCTATACCCCCAGCCCTATTTTTTTATTCTTTATTTTGAAACCTACTCTCACTAAGTTGTAGAGTGCCTCACTAGGTAGCTGAGACTGGCCTCGAACCCAGATCCTCCGGTCTCAGCCTTCCAAATGCTGGGATTACAAATGTGCGCCACCACGCCGAGCTGAAACTAAGTCGACTTTCAAAGAAGTTAAATACATTACCCAAAGCCACATGGGAGGAAGTGGCAGACTTCAGAAATTACCTGGTTTTCACTCTAGGAATAGGGCTTGACTATGATTTCCAGAAAGCAGCTTTTGGGTGGCTGGAAGCTGTAATGAATTCGGAAAACAAAGGTACAAAAAGCTGTCTAAGGTAGAGGTTGAGTCCAGCTGGGTGAAGTGGAGGAGTGGGGGTCTGTATTTTTGGTCTCTTGGGTCACAACATTATCTCCCTTATAATGTTTGATGCTACTGTTCCTGTATTTCTTGAAGTCACCTTTTACAATATGCAGGGTGCTCTTTTTTTCCTGGAGGTTTTGCTTTCAGATGAAGCAAGAGGCGCCTGTGATCAGATGATGGCACAGGGAACTTATTTATGGGTTGTGGGATGTGTCTGTAACCAGCTGAATTTCTATACCAAGAGCCCCAGGTGCTTGTTATTACAGAAGACCAATTTCCCCCCAGGGGAATGTCTCTGTTTGTGCCTTGCTTTCTTGGATCTGCCTGCAAAGGAAAGATTTGTGAAGCAGGCAGGCTGCTAGCAACAACGAGGGTGTCTGGTGCAGTGACACAGGCACGCTGTGCTTTCATTTGTTCTCTTCATTTGCCTTTTTCTTGTTATTTTTTAGTTTAACAGACTAAAGAGAAGCAAAAGGCAGGGAAGATGCTAGCTACTCCTGAGCAGCAGGACACATGGGAGTGTTGTTGATGGGATCCACGTCATTGGTGTCGGTCCTTCCAGTGTGTCTGAACTAGCTCCTGGATGGAAAGGTTTACCTGGACTCCATGGGGTGAGCCTTGTGGGGGCAAGGTCGTGGGCCTGTTGCTTTTCTGGGAGAAGTAACTATTTCCTGCCGAATGTTATCTTGTTAAGGGTGGGGAACCAGAACACATTGGTGATAAGGATTTCATGAATATATATGAGAAGTGAGGATTCAAACCATTGAGCAGCATAGTGCCCTGGGCTACTTCCTTCTTCAGGATGGTGAGAGGGTTAAGGGAGCACATTTCAGACCATCATGGATGAAAAGGTGCGCTTGGGGCTTTGGGATGAGAGCTCTATCCTTACCCAGGTTTCCAAAGGCAGAGGGGTGTCCCCCCAGCCCCCACTGAGGCCTCAGAAATCACCTCCTAGTTCTGTTCATTGTCTTTGTTTCTGTAATTCACTTATAGCTTTAAAAAATATGATTAGGCCTTCCCTGTGCTCATTATTCCTCCTGGCAGAGAGGACGTGCTTTTAATTTATTCTTTCCTTCTAATTGTAGTGTGTGCATGTCAGGGTTCACTGGCTACAGAGAGAAAGAGCCCTGCTTTTGTAAAGCAGTTAATTGAACCTGGTAACGATTATTGTCAGCAATCCCCTGGGGCTGTGCTGGTCTCTGTGCCCATCCCTTACGGTCCTTTCCAGCATTGAGTGTGCTGAGACAATGACAATTTTCCAGAAGGCAACTGCAATAGGAAATTGGAGTTCCTGTACCGCAAACCCAAATTGCAGTAATGTTAGGAAATGTTTAAGAGTTTGTATCCATCTCTACTTTTGAAAAGAATGTTTCCATTTTTGAAATGTTGAAGACTTTTCATCAGAGACAACAGAGACATCAGAGACAAAGGATTAGTACTTTTGATATAGAAAGAATCCATCCATATCAATAACTAATTTATCAAAGTAAAAACTCTTCAGGATTAATCTACTGCAGTAGAAAAATAGGCAAAATATGAACAGTCATGTGACAGAAGTGGAATTACATGGACAAAGAAAAGATGCTCCATCTCACTACTCATCAGGGAAAGTAAATGAAAGCAGTAAGACAGTTTTACCAATCAGTTGGCAAAATAATCATGAAGGCAATACTAATGATATCAAATGGCAGTAAGGACCTGAGGAAATGAGAGTCCTATTGGAACAAACAGCCATAGAACAGGCCAGTTTTGCAGAAGCTTGTAAAGCTGAAAATGCACAGATTCTACGAACCAGCAACTCACATTTTACAGTCAGCTTACAGAAACTCAAACACATGTGCACTGGAACGCAGCATTGTTGGAGAAAAATCTACCTGGGTGGGAAATGTGTGCTAAACTGGCATTGAACTTGGTGGTCATGTGTGTACGCTGCTTTGGATTGCAGACCACAGTGAGATCGTGTGCAGAAAGTACCACGGCTTGTGTGGAGCTCGGCTTTCAGAGGCCCAGCCTACAACTTTTCTCTGACTGCCCGGTGTATTAGAGCCAAGCCTACCTCATGCATCAGCAACCTGTGTGAGGCATGGCCCCACCCTCAGTTGGTCCCATGCTTGGTTTAATGCTCTTCTGTTGCCATATTCAAATTCTTAAGGGTGTTTGCAAAAGGAGTCCTGGATTTCCATTTAAGAGGCCTTGTGGATGATGTAATTTGTCTTGGCTTGAGTGACTGATGGGGCCTGCCCTGGGCCAGGCGGTGAAGAGGGCCAAGGGCCACTGCATCAGGCTGGAGGGGAGGCCTCCGGCTCTATGAAAGGCTGAGGGCTCTGATACTGGAGTAACAAAGCAGCCTCAAAGGACAGCCTGGACTTTCATGGTGTTCAAAGGAGGCCAGGCAACCTATTTATGTTTTTGCCCTGAAGGTAACAACCACTTCCTCCTGTTGTGCCTGGCTGTACATTAGCTGAACACATTTCCCGAGGGGCCACATTCTGTGAAGGAAGGCTTTACTACTTGATTGCATGGCTGCAGGAGAGGATGAGGCTTTCATCCTACTGCCTGGATGATTCTGTTTTGCATTTCTGTAATATTGGAAGTGCAGAAGGAGCTAGGACCTGGGGTGAGTTAGGGGGGTGGAGAGAGGGGCCGGGAGGCAGCTACTACCACATCCCCAACAACTTCTGGTTCACCGTGGTCCCTAGCACTTGGATTTCTCCACACTGCCTTTGCTTACCATTCCATCCTCTCCTTGCATCCCTGACTCTCCACATCCCTGCATCCCTCGCCTCTCTGTATCCCCAGGACCTTCTGTATTCCTGAATCCGGTACCCCTAGGCCCCCAAATCTCTGCATCCCACCTGCCATGCTCACAGATCTGCCCCTGAGGCTACAGGAAGAGGAGAGAGGAAGGACCACAGCTGTTTCTTTTTCTTCTTGAAGCAGCCTCAGTGAATGATAGGGCATGGATTTAAAAGTCAGAAGGATCTAATTTCAAAGCCCAGGAGGCCATTTAGCAGCTGGTCAGGTTCTTAGGCAAGTTACTTAATTCTGATCCACAGGTTAAGGATGAAATCAGGAAATTATTTAAAGCACTGGCTCAGAATTGTTTATGCACCTCCCCACCCTGCGGTTCTTTTCCTTGATGGATTTTTCCACATCAACACTGCCATCCTCTTGCCAACCCAGCTCAACTACCTCTGAACAGTTCTGAGGATAGCCAAAGTGGCCTAGAAATAGTGGGTTTAGGTTTTCCTCTGAAATTTAGATTAAACTGATGTACTTACCTCTTCTTTGCCTTCACTCTTGGGGAAGCCACAGTATTCTCTGCCATTTATTTCAGTGAACAGGCCTGAGCAACAAGTACCACTTCCCTCCAGGTACCAAGCCCTGGGGCTGGAGGAAGGTCCAGGTCCCTGCTTTGAGCAGCTTCTACCTGGTAAGCAGAGGAGTGAAGCCTTTGGGGCCTCTGCAGTGGCCAGTCTTGCTGCCCTTGATGTGATGTGGACAGATGGGCTCTTTGGTAGCCCAAATTATATCCGCACAGATAAAATCAGCATATTCCTAGCCTGGGAGACAGACATCAGCCATGTGCGGGTGCATTGGAAGTTGGTTGGCTTAATGAGAACTGAGTTGTTCCTCCCAGTCAGACCTCCAGGTGTGTGTACCGCATAATTCTTCAAATAGTGTTGGGCCTGGATTGTTGTGGGCGAGAGAGAGGGGAGGGACACCTCTGTGTCTTGCTAATTGGAGATTGCTGGTAGATATATTTTTATTTGTATGCTACAGTTATAGGAGGTTTGCAAAGTTGCTTTCAAGTGCCAAACTCTTATTTTCAATGTATTTATTTCTTTAAGAATGCCATAAAATAGAAATCGTTTTTATAGCTTCAAATTATTTGGGTGTTCTTCATCTTCACATCTTTGTTATAAACTGCATTTTATAAATCTGTCATAATATTTGCCTTTCGCTCCTTTTAATGGGTTGAGATGTTTTGGGATCAGTTTCAGAACACTTTTGTTTCTCACATTAAATGTTCCACCAGTTCTTCCCTTAAATATTTTGAATATTGAAAATAATTTCATAGGTGACATTAATTATGACACACCTCCCTGCTGAGCCATTCTTACCTGGTGATATTAATGATAGTGTTTCAGCATTTCTGACTGGCTCTGTCATTAACCCATCATAAATACCAGCCCCAATTAGTGTGCAGGAGTGAAATCAGTTGAGGAGTGAAATGTATGTGCCACAAATAGAGGATAGGTTCCATTTATTTTCTTGAGGAACCACTGAATTTTTCAACTGTCAAATCTGAGTTCTTAATAGTTCTTTTTGTTCAAAAGTATGCATCCTTTGATATTTTTTTCCATTTTACAAAATAATCTGTAACCACAGTTGGTGATGATGTCTGTAAAATCTTATCCTTTGATTTCTTTCCATTCTGTCAAGTCAGAAAATCCTTTCTAGATTCAAAGATGCTGTATAGCTCCCTATTGATAGGTCTTTATATGTATCTTCCTTTACTCTTACTTTCTCTTCTCCTTCTCTCTTTGTTCTTCTGACTTTTCCTCTTCTGATTCTGTGTCTCTTTTCTATGTGTCACCAGAAGTCAGAATGAGAACGTTTTCTTGGATATATGCTGCACTTAGTCCAGGATGAACTGGAAATACTTTCTGGTTATATGGCATTGTGGAGTGCTAGAAAAGAAAGCCCTGCAGATGTAGATTATCAATACATATTTGTTGACAAATAAAATTTTTTCATAAAACAGGACTTTCAAAGTATGTTAACAGAGAGCAGTGTTTAAGTAGCAAACATCTTGGACACATGTGCTTCCCCTTGAGTCTCCCATCCAGAAAATAGCTGTTTGGTTATTTAAGATGTGCACAGAAGGGCTTCTTACATCTTAGGCATTGTGCTCACTGTGGATTCAGAGTTAAGGATCCAGGACTATCTTCAAATCAAGATACATTTAAAATGAAAGAGAAGCTATCAATAATTACTCTCAGACAACCCCTAAAAGTGAGAAATACCCTAGCCAAATAGTAGAATTGCCAGATAAAATAGAAGCCATCCAGTTAAATTGGAATTTAATATAACAGTGCATCCTGTGTCTTTATCTGCTGAAACTGGCAACCCTATTTATAGTCATAAACACAAGAGGAAATGCTTCTTGTCAGCCAGGAGTTTACAGTCTAGGAATATGTCTCTAGGTTACTGAAGAAGGCTGATTATTTAATGCATCCCAACAACCCCAGGAAGGGGTGGTGCTTTTGGGCTTCACAGTGGAGAGCTAATAAGTTGACAGCAATGCCAAGATCAGACAGCTAGGTTGGGGGGGGGTATGGGTGTCAGGATCAGGACCTCATATCCCTCTACCTGCAAAGCCCTTCTCCCCTCTTGCTCAATACTGTCTTGCCATTGGCATTGTGGCAGCAAGGAGCTTCTTTTTCAGGTTTTTGAGAGATCCCAAAGCAAAGTTAAGAGCCCTTAGCATTACTTTTCCTTTGCTGGATTTTCCAGACAGCAGGAGGCAACCAGCTGTTTTCACTGTATCAGACCCAAAACATGTCATGCAGAAAAAATGTCAAGTCATTTTGAGAAATGTCTGAAGCCTAATGTGCTTGACAGGAGTGAAATAGCATTGGCCATAGTCACATAATTACTACCTCAGTATTTGTTTACCAAGAAGCTCTTTCTTCTTCCACTAGAATTAAATCAATCTGAGCAACAATGTGGCTTTATACAACTGCATCTCAGCGACTAGCAGTTAGACTTTCTCACATCCTTTGTAAGCGTGATCCTTGCCAGGTTGACTAGGCAACCTAACAGTTTCTTCCATATTCATATCTTCAGACTCAACTCAGGCAGACTTACTGAATTCAAGTAAGTGAAGGTCACCTCGTTTTTCTCTGCAAACAATAAATGTTAAAATAGGGTGAGACACGGATGGATGTCCAAGATCTGATTAGAATTTAAGCTGCAGCCAGACACCATAACATTGCCATCCACTAGATGGCGCTGATGATTCACACCAGTGCACCTGTGAGCCCATGTATGGATGTTTGAAAAGTCCTTAAAAATGTCAGGCTAGTTACAAATCTGGAACTTCCATGTACTCTGTTTTTTTTCTTTTTAATCTTACCTTTTTACTTTTTAAATTTTGTGTTCATCCAAATAGGCCTTATTTTTCCTCTCGATGATTTCTTTTTGCTTTTCTAAATTAGCAAAGTATAAAATACAAGCAAAGGAGAAAACAAAGTTTGTCTTATTTATACTATCTCATTCTTTGTGTATATTGCTTTCTTCCCTGTTTCTTTCTTTGTGAAGCTCCTCAGACTTCATTTCCTTGACGAATGTGGCTAGTCTATGTTAATATAACTTATCTAGTTACTGTAGATTTCCCATATCCAGTAAAGTTGATTTTCCTTTTACAGATTTATGCTTGGTTTAAAAAAAATATATATGTGTTTACCCTTGGAGATTTGCCCTTGACAAAAGGAGGAATCAGATTCCTGTTGTAGTCCAAGCCATTCTGGCTTAAAAACTGAGGCTGGTGGGTGCTCGCAGGGATGGGGTGGTGCGATGCGGGGTTATGCCGCCGGTCCTGCCGCACACAGAATAAATTCTCGGCAGGCCACAGCAACAAAAGCAGAAAGACTGGCAGCTGCTATAGATTTCCACTCCTAATGAGCTACATTTTTCCCCCTAAAGCATGGCTAATATGGGATGAGATCTTCAAATTTAAAAAAGGAATGTTAAAAGGGAGTAAGGTTAGCTTTAATCAACTAAAAAAAAATCATAAAACTAATTTTCAGAAAAGGTTGAAACTCATGGAAAGTTCTCTTGTAAATATTATAATGGCAAGCAGCTTTTTTTTTTTCTCTCTCTCTCCTCTCTCGTCTCTCTCTCTCTCTCTCTCTCTCTCTCTCTCTCTCTCTCTCTCTCTCTCTCTCTCTCTCTCTTTTTCTGTGTGAAAGGGAAGTCTAATTGTCAAAGAGCAAGCCACCTGGTTGGTATGGGAGTAAGGAGGTGGTATGGATAGGCTAGAGTCTCTGCATCAAATGGGGATTTGTTCTAGGTCCTGTCTTTACAAGACAGCCCTGGCACTGCAGTGCCCTCTGTAACTGAGTCTTGATCTTTTCCGCTGCAGCTGAGCTTTCAGTAAGAGTTAAGAGTCTTGCGGGTTTTCCTGGGGCCTCTGCCACGTTGGTGCTGTGTGGCCAACTGTAGAGTGAGTGGTGCTTTGCCAAACTCCACTCCACTCCCATGCCTACCCTTGGCACCCAGCCATATGAAGCCCCCTAAAATGTAAAATCGTTCTCTTTGCCATGAATTTTTCTTGTATATTGATACAGCATTCACTTGAGATAATTTTT
The DNA here is from genome assembly GCA_004027655.1 of Graphiurus murinus. Taxonomy (NCBI): domain Eukaryota; kingdom Metazoa; phylum Chordata; class Mammalia; order Rodentia; family Gliridae; genus Graphiurus; species Graphiurus murinus. The sequence continues at coordinate 55,819 of PVLC010004962.1, read as the reverse complement.
AAGTAGTCTTCTATGGATTTCATTATATTGCAGAAAATTTAACAACCATGAAATAAGGATAATGTAATCATGAGAGGCTTAGGTTTCCCAGCCATTGGGGAAAAAAGGCCCAAGTTCCTGATTATAATCTGGCATTCTCTATCAGAGAATAAATGCCCTATAAATGTCTGCTTGACTGAACTAATGATGAAGATTTGGAAAAAAAGAAGCTGCAGTACAGTATGAAAGCACAGAATACTTCCGGAGTTTCCCCACAGTATGAATTAATCATATTTAATACTAATTATGTTCTCGCTACACAACAACTTCCTGTGTAAATTGTGGGGAAATGTGAAAACCTTTCCAAGCCCCAAGCAAATTTCACAATGAGCTTGAATATGTGCACTTGTGATTATTTACTAGGTATCTCTTTTGATAGAAACTACTCTCTGCAGATCTACCAAAATGTAGCATTGCTATTTTTTACTTTCATAAAAATTACTGGTATTTTCCCTCCCCTGCATTTAAGTGTTGAAAGCCTTGGAGTTGGGTAAATAATACTGCTTTGATAAAGTTGTTGGTCTCATTCAGAATCTTTTGCACCGATATTATCAAGAGTCTCAGTGGATTATTTGGCTTTTGTGATTTAGAACTTTTTGTCTCCAGAGCCAACATTTGGAATTTACGCTATCAAATAACCATGTTTTATATCTTTGATTAATGACTCCAACGCAACATATTCAACAGTTGGTTCAGTCCTAGATATAGTTTGGTTTCTTGATGGGTATTGGACATTCTGAGCCCTCAAATATCCCCAGGGTCTACCCTGCAGTAATCCCCCAAATCAGTTGCACCCTGGAGTTTCTCCAGACTTGTGATAGCTTTGGTAAGACTAGCTTTTTCAGTCTTATATCTGTGGATCCCCTGTCCGTGGAGGGTTTCTCTACATTTATTTGATTATTCTTATGGAAATTTGCTTGGCAACTAATTGTTTAGTGAAAGAGAATGCGTTAAAATTATAGTTCTGAAAATATAGCTTAATTTGTATATCTGTATCAAAATGTGAACTTATAAAACACACTGATAAAGTTGGTTGTTTAAACCTTACTCTGTATATATAAGGACTCCTTAGAATAATTGCAGCCATAAAAACTCTAAGTTTACCTGTGTTTATTAATGTGGAAAAATAGCTATGCTACTTTCTCAGGCAAAACAAAAATAAAAACTGCAAAATGATGATCTGTATTTGTGGTCCCATTTTTATAAATGTGTATGTTCATAGACATACATCTAAAAACCATAAATCACTGGCATGGTAGAATAGAACTATTTAAAAAAATCCTTCTATGCCTTCTAATTTTTATGATGAAATTATATCTATTATTTTTATTATGAGAAAATAAATGAAGAATCTGTTTTCGATTTAGAATTAAAAAAAAGGTTGAATATTTTTCAACTCCCTCAAACCATTTTGTGTTTTCAGATGCTGTTATCAAAATATAACTAAAGCAAAAATAAATGCAGATGCATTTTATTTCTGTATTGAAGTGAATTCTAGAATAAATTTTCATTTCCAAAAATACTGTAATTCACTTTAAAGAAGGAGGATTCTAGAAACAAAAGCCCTGAAATTATGTTCCATGGGGTGTTTGGTGCCAGCAGACCCATTTGATGTGTTTCTTCCTTCTCAGGCTTGGTTAAGATTCTGTTAAGGTTTAATTGAAACACTCCAAATGTATTAGGAATGTGAGACTTTCAGCATGTGCATATTATTGCTGCTGTTTATATGTTTTTTTTTTCTTTTCTAAATTACTTAAGGCATTGATTTTAAGAAAAAATGCCTGCATTCAATTTACTTCAATTAAAATACAAAATGAGAATGGAGTAAAGGTTGACACTTTGGAAATTTCCGTAACAAGCTGTCTGCATGGTATCTTCTGAGTTTCCATCTCTATGTGGTTAAATGCAGGCCTAAATCTTGCTTGAGGTCATGTCTTTTGCTTGGGTCAAAATAACTGATGGAAGCCGGGCGTGGTGGTGCATGCTTGTAATCCCAGTACTTGGGAAGCTGAGACAGGAGGATCTGGGTTCACGACCAGCCTCAGCTACTTAGTGAGGCCCTCTGCAACTTAGTGAGACCCTGTTTCAAAATAAAGAATAAAATTAGGGCTGGGGATGTAGCTTGGAGGTAGAATGCCCCTGGGTTCCATCCCTAGTACGGCAAAACAAAAAACAAACAACAAAAAAAAACTGATGGAGTTCTTTAAAAACAATAACAACAATCAAAACTTTTAAATTTGGATAAGCTAACACATTTTTAATCAGAATATTATGGAGCTGATGTTTTGATTCAAAGCAAAAAAATATTCACTTTTGAAATGAATAATGAAGTGATTTTCCATTGAGGTTAATTTGACATTGGTGGTTGGGAGGAGATAGAACAAATAAAGTTTACTGGGACCATGACTATGGCTTATTGGAGTTGTGACTAGCTGGGTACTTATGAACTTGTTCATTGGCTGTCTCTTCTTCTAGTTGTAAACTCTCTGAGCATAGAGACAGTATCTGTTGTCTTCTTTATTGCTGTAACTCCAGGGTCTAACTTGTGCCTATAACTAAGTAGATACTTAATGAATAAATATGGAATGAAGCAGGGTGTGGTGGCATACCCTTGTAATCCCAGCATTTGGGAGGCTGAGACTGGAGGATCCAGGTTCGCAGCCAGCCTCAGCTACCTAGTGAGGCACTCCACAACTTAGTGAGAACCTGTTTCAAAATAACGAATAGAAAATAGGGCTGGTGGGATAGCTTGGAGGTAGAATGCCCCTGAGTTCAATCCCCAGTACTTAAAAAAATAAAATAAATAGGTAAATAAATAAATAAATAAATAAATAAATAAATAAATAAATAAATATGGAATGAATGAGAATATTCCAGAAATGGTAAAGTCATCATCTTCAGGTATTTCTTTCTGGAGTTACTTTTTCTTTGACCAAATATTCTTTTGGCTTTTGTGAATGAGAAACGTGAGAACATTATTGTTTTAATGAACACTGGGACATTATTATTTCAGTTCCAGCCAAGATGGAGCTAGCCCCATTGCACCTACATCTTTTCTCTTATAACTCAAATCTCTAGACATCACATAACAAATGAGTATAGGAAGACTTTGTATGGGGGAAAGATGAAGACAGATGGCCTAAAGATCTTTGGACATGAGGAACAACACAACCGGTGGTCCCCTGGGTTTCCTCATCACTTCTCATACATCATGCACAGAGCATTCCAGAAGCCTCTCACTTGGTCCTCCAACAGGTACAAACTGCAAGAAAACCCTGTTCTCTCTAAAAAAAAAAAAAAAAAAAAAAAAAAGACTTGGGAAAGGGTGGTCTAACAACAGAAAAACTTTGTGGTACTCATCCTACACCAGGCGAGTACCAAAGGAAAAAATTATCCCAGCTCCTTGAGGTTACAGCAGAACTAAAACAGAGACCTGATTTCTTGCCCTTGTGCCTCCAATCAGTATGAGGAAGTGGTGTTTTGATTTCCCTTTTCTGGACATGCCCCTGGAACTGAGCAAGGAGCTAATTTTGCATTTTCTGCCCCTTAGAAGCAGATGCTCTGGGAGCCCCCCACTGAGTGGTGTATGTAGCTCAGCAGGGACCCTGTCTTCCATCCCCTTCTTGGTGGCAGCAGGTAGTGCTCCTTTTTCCTTGCCAGGGTACTATCAGTGGATCCCCTAGTGAGGTAACCCTGCATCCCTTGCCAGCATCAACAAGACAGACCAAGGCAGCACACGTTGAGGGCGTTCAACTTTCTATTTTCTCCTGCTAATGGTGAGCTGAGTTTTTACTTCCATTCAGCATCAGTAAGATGTAATAGTATGGTTCAGGTGGGGTCTATGGACATCCTACTGTCTCCTACCTCAGTGGGAACTGGATCTCCACACCCACCCAGCAGCAGTGAAACTAAATGAGATCTTGTAAAGTACAGCTTTGATACCCTGGCTTCAGCCCACTCACACCTCCCATCAGTGTCTGTGGGATCCCCTCTGGTGTCAGTGAGAATGACCGATGCTGTCATGTGTGGGACTCTTGGGTGATCCTAGTTGAACACTTTCCCCAGGGGCAACTTTTCCGCTTTAGTCTGATTTTCATGAAAGGTGAGTCCCAGACACTGTCTCATATCCTAGAAGTTTATTCTTACAAGTACCCTCACTAGATGGACAGCAGGAGCAGGCCTGTGGCTTGGGCCAGATCCAGTTAGGGGTCAGAAGACCACCTGAGTGGGAGGGTTTCTACTTGGAGAGCATTCTCCGAGTATGGGAGGATTCTTTCTCCATCTTGTATCTGGATTCAATATGAGTCAGTTGCCAGGTATTTTTTCACACAGGAATTTAATGATTCTTGGAAGGGTAAGCTTTGTTGTTGTTTTTGTTGCTGTTGTTGTGTTGCAGTACTGAGGATCTGTTCCCAAGTGGCCTTTTCTCTAGGGCTACCAGAACTTTTAGGTTCTGTGGTCACAGAAACCAAATAATCCTTGGACCAGGGTTTCAAATCCCCAGGCCACTTCATCACATTGCTAAGAGACACACAGGGTCTGCTCCATGAAATGTATGAGTGGACTCTATGTCCATCATTCCTCTTATAGCCATGGTGTGTCTTTGACAGTGGTGCGGGTGGGCTGGTCTCTACTTCAGTTTCTCCTGCTTGAGCATGGGTGGAGCTGAGCCTCCGCATCTGTCTGCATCATAGATGTGGACCAAGCTGGTGGGAAGCAGGCTAATGAGCACCTGTTGGGGTCTTAGCTGGGCCCGGCTAGACCTTGCCTCTAGATGGCGCCTGGCAGAGTGCCAGGAGCGGCTGCAGGTGGTAACATCCTAGGGCTGCCTCACGCTAGAGCGCATGCACCAGCACGCTCGGCCTGTGGCCTGCCCAGGTGAGGGCTGTATGCGAGCACCTCGTGACTCAGGCCCTGCGCGGCTTTAAGACTCTCCACCTGTCGCCAGGAAAGGAGGAAGGTGGGCGGTTGCTGTTGCTGCTGGAGGCGTAGGTTGTTGGGGGTCTGTTGGAGAAGTACTATTGCGAGGAACAGTTACGGAGAACAAGAGTGGGGTGAGAGAAGCAGGGTTAAGAGAACGGTTACTATTACTGCTTGGGTAGCGTCCTCGATCCCAGAGAGAGAGAGGTATAATAAAGAGAAGTTTGAACCATCCAGTCATGGTCTTTATTGGGGCCTCACGGTTGAGGGTTCAGCCTGGGGTCCCGATAAGTGGTGCTGAGAAACTCGGGACCCCGAAACCCGAGAACCCCGAGACCCGAGTCGCGGGTGACGACAGATAGAAGTAGTATAGTACAAGTACTTGTAATTTAGTTTTTATCAAAGTAAGTTAAGGATCACAAAGAGAATTTAGCTTTTATCAAAGTTTAGTACAAAATTCAGAAACGGCTATATAGCGTCAGAGTTGAAGGTCGCGGTGGGCGACCGAAAGTTCGCGGTGGGCGACAAAGTTTGTAAGTCAAGGGTCACGAGGGAAGTGACAGAAAACAGGCCTGTTTAAGGGTTGCAGGTAGCGACCAAGTTGGAAAGTTCGCAGGTAGTGACCAAGTTTAAGGGTTGCGGGTAGCAACCAAGTTTAAGGGTCGCAGGTAGCGACCAAGTTGGAAAGTTCGCGGGTAGCGACCGAGTTTGAAGGTTCGAGGTGAGGCGACCGAGAGTTAAAGTAGTTTAGTATAAAATTCAGAAGCAGCTATGGGATCAGAAGTTTCCAAGCATAGCATGGAGCAGACCTTGCGGGATCTGCTCCGAGCAGGGGGAACTGCGGTAAAAACAGATACCCTGCGGCGGTTTTGTCCTAAGGTCACGAAAGTAGCCCCTTGGTTTACAGAGGAGGGGCTGCTAACTGTATACCAATGGGAACGTCTAGGAGAGGACTTGAGGAAAGTAGAACAGGAGAGCTCATTGCCCCTCGGGACTTTGCCCATTTGGACATTGGGCCGAACCTGTTTGACCAGTCCCAAGGAAGAATGTCAAGCAGCTGTAAGAAAGGGGGCTGAGGAGCTAGAGAGCATTAAGGAAGAATTGTCTTGCACGGCCTCAGGAGGGGAAGCCAGCTTAGGTGTGGAGACTCAGGAATTATCCGGAAAAAATTTAGAACATAAGACGGCAGCTGCAATAACTCGGGACTTAAAAGGAAACTTGACAGGAGGGCCGTTGAGAGGAAAATTGGGGGCGTGTTTTCGCTGCAAGCAACCGGGACACTTTAAGAAAAATTGCCCCGAGCTGCAGAGGGCGGGTAGGTCACCACACTCCGCCAAACCACGATTGTGCCCCCGCTGTAGGAAAGGTAACCATTGGCCAGCGAATGCCGTTCGGTGGTTGACATAGATGGCAAGCCGCTGCAATCCCTCGATTAAATCCCGCCCGTCAGGCAGGTGCCACGGCAATGGTGTCCGCTCAGCCAGTGCGGCGAGCAATCACAGGAAACACAGGATATAAACCAAAAGGGGGAATTGGGGTGCAGTTTAAGACGCCAAAAGAATTTTCTAGCAGTTTCAACTGGGGCTATTTTGCTTTTACCATTTTCAATAATCATCAATGAAATCCTGCTTTCCTTTCCTCAGAACTAAATGGCTCCTTGATTCATGGTCTGTGAAATCTGGCTTCTCTCTTCTCCAGCCTTTGCTTATTTGTGTTGATATCCTTGTTATATGGAAGAGAGGTTTTGTTTGTGTATTTCAATAGGATAAGGCTGTGCCGATTTGGGTTCCTGAACGCCTAGTGAGACCTGTGGCGGAGCCCTCGATAAGCCAAGAGGAGACTAGCAGCACTGGTACATCTGGTGACCGTGGGCCTGATGGCCCTGGGAGCAGTGCGGCGCCTAGGAGGAGTGCTGAAGACACAACGCAGCCCTCCTCTGAGCCCGGACACAACTTGGATTGATGCAGGACTTCTGCTTTTCCACTGCCACCTATAAGACTTTCCATTGGACTTAACAGAACTCTCTACAGTTAACCCCTTTGAGCGATTGGACTTATCAGAACTCTCCACAGTTAACCCCTTTGTCATCTGGTTGCCATGTAACCGTTTGGGTGCCTGCATGGACTTTTCAGCTCTGTTAATATCTCTTGGTAGCCACTGTCGGGCTGGTGCGGTGCATGTGTCTTCTGTAGGCCAGCCAGAGTTAGCAGCAGCAAGCGATTGTACTAGTCTGTTGGAGAGGTACTATTGCGAGGAACAGTTACGGAGAACGAGAGTGGGGTGAGAGAAGCAGGGTTAAGAGAACGGTTACTATTACTGCTTGGGTAGCGTCCTCAATCCGAGAGAGAGAGAGGTATAATAAAGAGAAGTTTGAACCAGCAACGTCCAGTCATGGTCTTTATTGGGGTCTCACGGTTGAGGGTTCAGCCTGGGGTCCCGATAAGCACCTGCTACCTTCTCCATTGGATCAGTAGGACTCAGGAAAGTCAGATTTCTGCAGGAACAGAGCAGTGTGTCACTCACCCAGCTCCACTCCACCAGTGACAGTGGGACTCAGGGGGGAACTGTCCTTTTATTCCCACTTGAAGGCAAAAAGCTGAGGTGAATTAGAGCCCACTTTCACAAGGAAAATGTCAGCAGGGCCAAGGTGAGAGCGGAACTTCTGCCACATCTGAATGCAGTAGGGCAGTGTGACTCCCTACTTCACCTTTGATGAGAGAGTGTTGCTAGGGCCCAGCATGAAGATAACATAGGCCTGGGGGAAATGACTACTAAATGAAAAGGTTAAGAGTCTCATAATGTGATATCTCAACTGTCTAGGAAACAGTAAGCAAATCACTAATCATATCAAAAACCCAGAAAAATCATACTTGATTGAGAAATGCAGTCAACATGAATCAAGAAGGAATTATTTAGCAAGAATTTTAAAAAGTCATTATGGAACACTTCAACAAGCAATTACAGACTTACTAATTATAAGTGAAAATTAGAAAATCTTAGCCAACAAATAGAAATTATTTAAAAAAACTGTACATTATAGAACTGAAAAATACAATTACCAAAGTAAAAAAATCAAAACAAACCTTTACTGAAGACTTAGCAGTATAATTGGAGATGACAAAAGCATAGAATCAAGGAACTTGAGGACACATTAATAGAAATTACTCTAGAACTGGCATAGTCCAAAAAACAGAAACAGATTCAGAGAGCAAAACAAAACAAAAAATACCAAAACAAAAAAACAAAATGCAGACCCAGGGGACCTGTGAAACAATAGCCAAAGAATGAACATTCATATCATAAAAGATCAAGAGGAGAGGAAACAGACTAAGTAGTCAAAGTGATTGAAATCTTCTTAAATTTGGTGAAATATATAAAGCTACAGATTCAAAAAGCGGAGTAAACTCCAAATAGGATAAACCTAAAGAACTCCACATGGAGGAATCTATTTGAATGAGTGCAGATCTGTACTCTGAAACCATGAAAGCCAGAGGAAGTGGTACAGCATTTTTTTTTTAGTACTGAGAAAAAGTACTATCAACTGCAGTGAGAACATCCTTCAGGAATGAATAAAGGGAAAATAAAGACATTCTCAGACTATGGAATACTAAGAATTTTTTTTCTATCTGATATACCTTTAAAGATTGACTAAAATAAGTTCTCTAAATAGAAAGGAAATTATAGCAAAAGGAGGATTAGAACTTCAGAAAGTCAAGACCATCAGAACAGGTAGAAATAAACATGCAATAGATAATTCTTTTCAAAAGTTTCTTAAACCATCTTCAATGATTGAGGCAAAACTTATAAAACCACTAACATGGTGCTCAATGTATAGACAAGACAATTACACATTAAATGTGGAGAGGGTAAAGGGACTGGAAGTTTCAGAAGAGCAGCTATACCAGTGGACTGTGCTAAATTATGCACATGTAGTATCCACAACAACCACTATTTCTAATTGGTAATTCTCCTTCTTAGCATTTTTCAGAGCCTGAAAATACACCTATACACCTTGGGAAATGAGGTTTTGGCTTGTGAGTATTTTTATATCAGTGGTTACACACTATACTGTACATGGCATTCTGCACTTGGCTTTTTAATTTAATGTTTTTGCAGTGGTTCCTCATAACTACTGCTAGATGAGGATGTAACTCTTTTTTTTGTTCCTTTATTGAGAGACATTTTTTCCAAGACATTTTCCCCGACTTTAGCCATTACAAGCAATGCATAATGGATATGCTTGTTAGAGACTCCTCGAGGATGTGTGTGTGTGTGTGTGTGTGTGTGTTTGAATTTTTCTTATTAAAATAAGCCCCCTTAGGTATTTTTCCCTTTATTGTTTCCTTGGCTCATTCTGGCTCATCTGTTAAGTCAGATTTTTATAGAACCCATTTAGCAGGAGATAGCTTTCTTAGAAATGCAAGCCCTAGTAGAATCAGAAGTATAGTCCTGCATCATGGTAGGCCTTCACCCAAGAGATCCAGATAATGCCAAGTCATTCTTCCCAGACCACAAGTATGTTCAAAAATTTTTTTCATTATTTGCAGGAATCCCTGCTTACCTGACAATCCATTTCCAAGACGATGTGTAGGACCACTAGAAAACTTTCTTTTTACCATCATCCTTTCATCCTTTCTTGATGCTTTGAATCATTTATGGACGTGGACTCTTGCATCCTCTAGTGATCTAAGATGGTTCACCATAGCTGGTCAGAAAACTGAATGAATGGTGGCCGAAGTGCCAACTCTGCGGTCATATGGCAAGGGTGACAGATGCTCCTTGGCTGAGAGTATGTGTAGGTTGATCCATCCTCACTCTTGACTGGGAGAATACAGTGTGGATGCTCTGCAGGTCACTGGTGAGCTGGGGGATGGTGTGAAGATGTAGAGATATGTGTACAATGTATATATGGGTTCTATAGTGGACTATTTTAAATAAAATATTAGAAACAAAATTAGGACATAAAAATTAGTGATGATTGAATGGCCAACTGAAATTTCTCTGAAAAAGAGAATGGTTTTAATTCCATAGGAAGAGGTATAGAAGAGGAAGAGTCACCCCTGTATTCCTATAATGCTCTTTTGTTGGTTTCTGGGTGAAATTAAAAAAAAATTCCTCATAGATTCTTAACTATGAAGCAGTGCATTTTAAAATAATGTGAAATTATTATAATATAATTACATAGTAAAATAATTTAGAAACTGATGTGTAAGGGGTTTTACTTACTAATTTGTGCTTCATGTTTTGCTTTAGGATGGGTGATTTACCTATATCAGTTACCAGATAAGGGCCATGAAGTCTTTTTCAAATAATTATTAATTTGAAAACTTCCCTGAGAGAATGTTGCCATGGGAAATCAGGATGAATTCTCACTGCATTTTCAGAGGGACTCCCCTAGAGGTGGAAGAGCTCTTGAAGAAATCAAAGTATAATTAATGCAGATTTCTTTTTTAAAAGAAAGGCTAGACTGACTTATTATTAAAAGAATGGAAGGTGACCTGTCTCTTATAGCAAGGACATTTAGATGGCTAAATTATGATAGAGGGAGTATTGTGTTTGTCAGCTATTATCATTCTACATTTGCATAAAAGTAATCATAATAGTGAGAGACATTAAGTACATTAATTATCCATTAAAGGAGCAATTTAGCAATCATTAAGGGAGATACTAATAGATTGGTGATCATCTTTACAAATGATGTACTTGATCCAAGCTTTACATAACACCAAAAAGATTAATCTGCCATTTTTATTTTGGTAGACTATACATTTTGTTGTATTTTTCTGGTAGCTTCTGTTAAGAACTGAATATTGGAATGAATGAGCAAGTGTACATTTTCTGTCTGTCCTGTCACTTTGCACAAGAAATGTGGGCATAATGGTGCTAGTCAGTTGAACAGGTGGGGCGCAGTCACCTTGGCTGGATGAATCCATGCTTCCTCCAGAACAACAGCTATGGAAGTGGCCGCATATCTCCTAGTGCCCAGCACCTGGATCCTACAGCTCTTGGGATGCCCCCTCCTATCTTCTAGACATTTCAGTTAGTTACCCTAGGGTCACTTCATGTTTTATTTTGAAATATATATTATAAAATATATTATATGTGTCTGTGTGTGTGTATTTTGGTATTGGAGATTGAACCCAGGAGCATTCTACCTCTGAGCTATACATATTCCAGCCCTTTTTATTTTGAAACAGGGTTTTACTAAGTTTCTGAGGGTCTTGCTAAGTTTCTGAGGCTGGTCTCAAATTGGTGATCCTCCTATCTCAGCTTCCAAGGCATGTGCCACCATGCCTGGCTTATTTTGAAATATCTTTGTCTTTTGTGGTTACTATGCTTGGAGGTGAAAGAAACCACTCAGACAAGACTGCACAAAGGAAATTTACTTAATTTACTTTTCATATCAGACAGTTAGCTCATGGCACCCAAGGACTGCGGAATGCGCAAGCCACTTGAGGACCTGGGGAGGGAGCCGAGTTCCTGGAAGTCAAAGCAGCTTCCCTCCTGTGCATAGGCACCTGCTGCTTTCCTTCCAGCCTCTGTATCACAGACCTGGTTTCTCTGCTTTGCCAGGAATGCAGACCCTTTCTGAAGCGAGGGATGGCAGTTAGTGGCCTAAAGGATTTAAGTGCAACCCTAGATTTCTGAGGGAAAGACCTAGAGGCTATTTTTTTTTTCCTAATGCACCCACCTCTGACTCAGTAAGATGTAGCCAGGGTACTGGTTTGTGTCTTAAGTAGGCCCCAGAGAGACAAAGGCAGAGGAGGCTGGTAGCTGCTTATTCCCTGAGGTCCATGTGTGGGATAAACCTTTGCCCCCCAGGGGAGACCAGTGAGTAGCAGAACCTGTTTCCGTCTTTTCCTTCCCATCCCCCTTGCCCTTTGCCTCTTCCCTACTGGAGGACTGTCTGACGTGGTTCTCCAGTGTAACATCAACAACATGTCCCTGTGATATTTAATAATCCAGGGCCTCTCTGATGCCATAAGACCTGCAAGCCCCCCCCTTGCCTTCCTGTGTCCTCTGGCCTCCTCTGCCAGCCTCATTTCCAGTGCCCTGTGGACTACTCCAGAACCCAGCAGGGCAGGCTCCTGCCCTGACCCTTGACTTACCCCCGTCCTTGGCCTGCCCTCCTGCCAGTTCCCTGTTTGCAGCCCCCCCCCCATCTCTCTGCTGTCTAGGAACAGAGGTCCAGCCCGGCACAGAGTATGTGGACTTCACCTTTCGAAGTGCAGAGATTTCCTGTAGTGTCTTGGTCAAAGTTCTCATTGCTATATTCCAAAAAGCCTGACCGAGAGGAAGGTAGATTTATTTGCTCACAGTTTTTTGTTTTGTTTTTTTGGATTTCAGAGTTCAGTTTTTGTCAAGGTGGTCTGCGGATTTCAGGGCATGGTGAGCAGAAGCAGAGAGAGGGAGAGAGCAAGGTCTCTGTGCTCACATCATGGAGGCCAGAAGCAAGAGAACCAAGCAAACAAGCAAGGGGATTCAAAGACAAAAGCACAGTCCCAAGGCCACCCCCCAGGGACCCACTTTCTCCAGCCACACCCTCCTGCCTGGGTGACCACCCAGGAAATCCATTACCAAAAGATATGTTCCCTGATGAGATTAGAACTCTCATGACTTGAGTACAGCAGCTCTGAACATTATTACATGAGCTCTCGGGACATTCTGTACCTCACCATGACATGTAGCTTGAGGCATTAGTAGGAAAACCAGCCACCTCTGACCTGCCAGTCCCCAGAGGAAGGGATATGAGCATTAGCAGGTGTCTGTCTTTAAGGCCCAGTCCACAGCCCCACACGCTCCCCAAGAAGTTCAGCCAAGCCTAACGTGCTCTTTTCTATGCTCTGATTGCCTTTGTCTATTTGCCACAGTTTATCAAGTGACTGTTCTGTCATCTACACTGGCTTTACTGAGCTCTTTCTGGATTGCAAACTCCTTAAGGGTAGCGACTGTGTCTTCAGTTCTTTTGATTCCATTGCACTCAGCATTCAGGAAGCAATTTTCTCTTCCATTATTAGACAAATGTGATCCAGTTCAACTCAGAACATTTCTAAGTGCCTTTTATGTGCCAGATACCATTCATTGAAAAGATTATCCTTGACCCAACAAGGGCCTGCGGGGGTGAATAAATTATGAAGGATGATATATTTGATTGGCATGGTAAAGACAAACTTTTACTTTCAAGTCTCTAATTGTGTGTGATTTTATATTGGCTTTTGAGCAGGAAAACCACAAAGATCTGTTCCCTTTGCTCAAATATGCTGAAATTATTGATATAGACTTAAGTAATGAACCCATGATGGTTGACTCTGTAGGAAAATTCAAGCACCTGTTCCACACCTCTGCTCCTGTTGTGCCTTCGTTCCTTGATTTCTCAGCCTCCCTTACATCTCTAAATGTCCATGTGACCTACTTCTGGCCAAGGGGGCATTGGCGAGGCTCCTAGAGAGGGCTTCCTTCATCACGTAAAAACATACTTAGAAAGAGACACCTTTACTCTTCTCTTTCTTCTGCCTGGAACACAAATGTTGTACCTGGAGATTCAGGGGCCATTCTGCTATCATGGATGAGAGCCACAGACTAAGTATGGTCCACTGAGAATGTGGGAGATCATACCTCAGTGGTATGCTTCATTGCTGAGCAGAGTCCTCAGAAGTGGCCTCTGAATGATGCCCACTTCTGGACATCATTATTCATGAAAAAAACAGAACTCTTACCTATTTAAACCATTGTTGGGTGACTTTTCCATTCCTTGCAGCTGAGTGCATTGTTGATGGACTGACATCTATGCCTTTATCTGGAAAGTGGCAATTCATGCTACTTAATTCATATAGCTTCATTTAGTTGCTTCCCCAAGTCAGCATTTACTCATCCATTCATCCACCCTTCATTCAGCCAATCAACCATGTGTGTATGTGATACAGCCTTCAGTGCATATGACCAGGGCAAGGATTATATATACAGCAATGGGCCAGGTTTTCTGAAAAATGAGGTCCTGTCTTTCCTGTGGCCACTCACTTTGTAAGTTGCTGTCAAGGTAAGAAATGGAAAGTGCTCGGGTTTTTTGGTTATAAAACTTGTCCCACCATTTCATAGCTTCTTGGGAACTTGAACATCCACCTCTTTCTGAGTGGACCTTGTCTATAGAATTGCCTATTAATATCTACATGTAGGAAAGGACCAAATGGACCACTTAAGGCTATGTGGGAAACTCCTGACACATAGTAGGTTCTGAATAAAAGTGGGGAAGATGACAAAAGGAAGCTATTGCTGGAGAACAGTACTGTGAATACAATTATCTAATTTGATTGGTAAAAAAACTGAATAAAAAGGGAACAGAGAGAATGCTGCATGCCAGAAATAGCTTTTGAGGAGTTCAGATCAGACCAGAACTTCTTCCATACAACCAGCCATCTGCATTCTCCTGTGATGGTTTAGTTTTGTCACACAAAGTGTATGCATTTGTGCTTGGTTGATGGGACAGGTGGGGAAAACTAATGAGCCACACATCACTTTGGGCAGCATCTTAGATTGCGGCAAATTTGTTGCAAAATACACAACTGGCAGGCTCCAGTTTCTGTGTATGGGGATCCTCATAGACAGTGATCCCTATATATGGTTGTTAATTCTTTCAGGACCTCCGAGGTGAAGGTGCTTGCTTCCTCTTGCTTGATATCTGCCCAGTGTTTAACTGGAGGAGCAGGGACAGATCCTTGGCAGAGCCGCCCAGCATCCTGCTCTGCCTTGCGTTTGCAGATGTGTGCTCACAGGGGTTTGATTTCCCTTCTTCACCGGGTTGGCTGCATGGTGTTCACATTTGTCTCCTGCCATGTCTTATCTTTACTACAGGCAGATAGAAAAGACTGGGAGGAGGAAGAACTTTCACAGTTGCTTTCTTTGATCTGAGTCACAGACCACAGATCAAAGTGACCACAAAGTCATCTTTGCCTTGTAGAGTTCTGTTGCAAAACATGCCACTGTTCTGTGTTGAGAAAAGCAGGATAAAGATTTGGTTGTATTTATTCCCAATCTCTTTACTTCTGAACTTTCTCATCATGTTGTGCAACATTTGCAGCAGACTTGAAACCACCATGCAATGCTTGGTTAATCCCAGTAAAGCAAGGTAAGAATGGCCACCTGAGCCATGTGGTGTAACCAGGGCAAGGAGTGGGGCACTCTTTCCCTCATCCTCTTCCCATCTTCTTTCCAACACTTTGCAGTGAATTTCCTTGGCTGATAATACTAACCACGGTGCCAAATGGGGGGAGGGTGAATGACCCAAACCCTTGACCTGTCAGATGTTCCTAGGACTTTAATTGAAGCCCAATATCCCAGACACTGACATTTTCCAAACCTCAACATAGAACAATTCCTGCCAGTTAGAAATCCAAAATGGCTTTAGTCTTGTCTTTCTCAAGATTTGCTCTTTAATCTTCTTGTTGATTCTAGGAGGTCCTGGGTCTGCTTTCAAAAAGATCTCCTCTTGGTTAAAGTTTCCACAGTCAGTATCTTTTTCTTGCAACTAAAACAACCCTAGCTAGCACAGGGACTCTTCTTATAAACTGGATGATTTCTTTTTTTTTGCATTATTCTCTTTCATTCTGTCCAAGGACAGCTACCTCTCAATCTGGTATCAAATCTAGGAGACCAAGTACCATGCACCAGGTGCCCACAGTGCCAACAGATTCCAGCAGCACAGAGCTCTTTCTCTTGTCAGTTTCTAGTTAGTGGCTGGACTCCTGGATTTGGGGGCCTTCAGAACTTTCTGTTTCTGAGTAACATGGTTGTAGAACTAACAAGTCCTTGCTCATAGCTTGACTCATCACTCAGTGCTACTCCTCTGGTTTCTTTGTTGGAAACAAGCAAATTCCTTTTACTGTTGCTTTGGAGAGAGATAATCTCTTTCTTGGGGAAGAGTCTACCTCTCTAAGTATAGCTTGCAAACTCTGTCCTCTGCAAAGCCATTCTTTCTTCTTTCCTTTCTCTCCCCACTTTCTTAAGCAGAGTGCTCTGCCTTCTGTGAAGGAGGCTGAATCTAAACTAAAGGTACAAGAGGATGTAGATACAGAATCACCTGTGCCAGGCAGGTAGCAGATGCTAGTCACATCGAGCTGGTGTCAAGTGACAGTAGTTCTGAGACACAGGTCAGAATTTAGTGGCAGGGCATGTGACTGAAACAAACATGACACCCCTTTCCTCCAAGGGGGCTATCACTGCTCTGCTTTGACCATTGCTGTGCTAGAAAAGATAAGTCTGCCATTGTTGGAGCTGGAAATCTAGATTTTGATGCAAACCATCCAATCAAAAAAAGGTTGGAAACTAATTAAAATTCAAAACACCGTACATGCAGCTCACTGCTCAGGTCAAACAAAACATGCCTACAGACTGAACTCCGATTGGGCTCTCAAAAATTCTTGACCTCTAATACTCTTAAGAAACCAGGACTGACTAGGCTAACTCATAGGGTTAACTCATAGCAACTCATTGCTAATTCACAGCAACTTGCAGAGAGCATACATAGAATAAATAAATATATGCATGTATATATTTGTTCCATGCATACTCCTTATTTCTGTGTGTATACATATAAATATATGTGTATAACTATATATGCGTGTATATATGTATATGTATGTGTAGGGTGGGTGTGTGTATTTATAAACATACATATGTTATGAATGGACAGAAATTGGAGAATCTATATCATTATTGCCACTGATTAAATCTGGGAGAGGAGGTGGGGAGTATTGAGGGACTTACAGTTTTGGTGTTGTATTTCTGTAATGTGGTAAGTTTTTAGTTGTACACATGTCTCATTTTGGCAGTCAGATGAGAGGAGAAGATGGATGATGCCCAGCCATCTGCCCCTAGGTGGACGGGAGTGTGTTTGCAAGGCCTCTCACCTGTGTGTCTCAGAGTTCCCTAAAAGTAGGCATCACCTCTTTCCCTCACATCACTCATATGTACCACAGAAGCTGCCCCGGCAGGGGGGAGACCACTGCTGAGCACTAAGAAGACTTGAGTGATGGATGATGTCAGTATCCAGAAGTAGCTGTGACAACCAGGAGTCCTAGACCACGTAGGCTAATCATGTGATCACCTCAGCTCTGGATTCCATCCGTCCATGTTCCTGGCAGAGGAGGCTGCTCATGTCCTGCTGGGAAATGTCTTTGCAATGTTATGAGAGGCTTTACGGTCAACTCCCTCAGTGTCTCCGGATTGCTCTCCTGTCTGCCTTCCTTTAACAGACGAACAGGTTATCAGTTCCCAGCTTTGGCCAGTTTGGCCAAGAACTTCCATGGGGGAAGAAAAGTCCACAGAATACAGAGAAGAAAGACCTCTTTCCACATTGAGACTACTACGGCCTCGAGAGGGACTTGCGTAGACAAGGCCCCACAGGTGGCAAGAGACAGACAGAAGGCAAGAAGCTCCATGCCTTTGCCCAAGAGCAGGCTCCTTCCTGTGCTATACTGTTGCCTTTTCTTTTAAAATATTCTGGAAAAGACAAGGAACAATGTAGATAACAAGATTACCACCCAGAATTGATTGATGTTACCACTAGTTACTTTTGCATTTTTGTGTGTCCCATGGTCCCTGTGTACTTTCCTTCAGGAGTATTTCTTCTCTTTGACTAAATCATATTTGTGGTGAAGTTTTCATGAACAGGTTTCCTCAATGATGGTATTTAAAGAAGCACAAGGACAGTGGTGTCTCCACCTCAGAATTCAGCCTCAGGACGGCTTTCTCATCTCCCCTCCCTGCAATGCTGGGGTTTCTAACAGGGTGTGAGATCCCACACTCCTGCCCCCAGTGCCTTTCTGGCCCCTGCTCTGCACCTCCACCCCTCTCTTTAACTGAACAAGGCAGTTGGCATATGGGGCACTGAGCAGGTCTCTGAACTCTTAGATTCACGGATGAGGCTCTTCCACATTATAAAAGGTGAGGTCTGGGAGGAGGGTACCCCAGGAAGAATGCTTTCTAAGCCAAACATTGAAATCTAGATTGATTACACAATAGGCTAGGCACTCTTCTCCATTAACAAGACTGACCTTGTTTTCAAATGTTGTGAACCTGGCACCAGAAGCTCTGTTTCCTTTGATCAGTGTCATGCAACTTTTCTCAGTGCTGATTGGTTCCAATTCAGAATAGACAAGAATTACCACATGACTGGCAGCTGCAGATTTTTTTTGCTTTCTTTCAAACTTATTTTATGGACAGAAACATCCCAGAAGTTTGAATTGAGATGGATGAATGTAGATGATTTGCCAAGAAGATTAAACTTAGGAAAATTATGAGGAGGAGGAAGAGGAGGAGGAGGAAGAGGAGGAGGAGGAGGAGAAGAGGAAAAATATTGGAAGGGCAAATTGTTTGAAGAAAACAACAATCATGTCAAGGCTATTTCAGGACTGGTCCAAGTCTAACAACTTCAAATGGCTGTGTGAGGAAGTTTCCAGAAAATGAACTATTTCCAGTCTTTTGTATGTCAGTCAAATGTCACATACACAGAGATTGAAGGCCAGACCACAGCAGCAGGCTCTCATGTGGTATGGCAGGCCCTCTGTGGACTGGGAGCCATACAGAGCTTTTGCTTATTTAGCTTCTTGTTGGCATTGAATGATGACAGCAGGACACCCATCCGTTGTTCCTGTGGACTCACACAAGATGCTTCTGATTTGTACTAAGCCACAGTTATATGTCAGGGCAAATGTAAGCCAGAGAGCCCGGCTTCCCTGTGCTTTGAGAAATGATGCTTTGGCAGGGGTGGAAGAATGCTCTGAGAATTCATTTCTTTCACAATGACCATATCACTGTGAACCAAACTTTGGCTCTTTTATTTGGGGAGGGGGTACTGGGGGTCAAACCCAGGGATGTTCTACCTCTGAGCAATATCCCCAAGCCTTCATATTTTTTATTTTAAAACAAGGTCTCACTAAGTTAGGTCTCACTAAGTTGCTGAGGATGGCCACTAAGTTGCTGAGGATGGCCTGTGATCCTCCTGTCTCAGCCTCCCAAGTACTATAATTACAGGCATGCATTACCACACCTGGCCACTTCGACTCTTTTAGATGATATTTCTGGCCATTCCAGGGTTAATGAATTAAGATTAATTCTGATCTTGGCCTTAGAATCTCCATAATGGATTCAGGTCCTTCAGAGATACTTCTGGGCGACGATTCCTAAAGCACTGGCTCATGCTGAATTTAACAATGGGAAAGGTCTTGTTTGATGATAGCATCTTTGCTTCTCAGTGACAGATAACTCAGCATGCCATTGCCTAACTGCAAGGGATTCACAAAAAGGTCCAAGGGAAGATCTTACTTCAGTTGAGAATGAACACAGAGGCTCAGATGAGATCAGAACATGGGAAAGCCGGGTGTGATGGTGCACACTTATAATCCCAGTACTTAGGAGGTTGAGACAAGAGAATTGCAGGTTTGTGGCCAGCCTCAGCAACTTAGTGAGACCCTGTTTCAAGATAAAAATTAAAAAATAGGGCTGGGGACGTAGCTCAGAGGTAGAGCACCCCTGGGTTCAATCCCCAGTACCACACAAAAATAAATAAATAAATAAATAGAACGCAGGTGCCTGCTTTGCCATCTGCATGGTTCAGCCCCATCTTCCTCATCTGTCCATTCTTAAGCAGGCTAAGATGCCACTGTGCCATCCCCACATCCCAGGTCAAGCCCAGCAGAGGAGAAGGTCACTCCTTTGGCAGTTCGAAGTGAAGGTCTCAGAACTGAGTTCTGTCTCCTCTAAAAAGAACTAACAAATGTCACTTAGGTTTCAGGCTCAGCTCCAAGATCATCACCAAGTACTAGTTGCTGAGGCCTGGGTCTGGAGCCACCCCCTGGAGATCCCCATTCTAGGCCCTGTTTGATCTAGATACTTGAACACTATCTTCAGGACCTGGATACTCTTACCCTTCCCCAATTTTTTTCTTCTTCCTCCTCCTCCTCCTCCTCTTTCTTCTTCATCTTCTTCTTTTTCATTGTCTTTACTCTCAGGTGAGTTCTGCCCACTTCAGGTCCCAGATATACTTCAGGTAGTGTGTATGGCGTTGGGGAGGGGGGCATCTGGTTCCACTGAGACCACTGGAGGATAAAATAAAAGGTATGGCAAGGAATACTAAAAGGCACAAATTTAAAAATGTCCCTTCCAGAAAAGCGCCAGTGAAGTATCAGTGGAGCAATGAGACGGTCATATCGTGTTCTCACCAGTGTGGTCTGTCTCTACCTCATGATCACCAGTGAACCACGGAGCAAACCACACCAAACCTCTGCAGTCTCGGGTGTTTTTATCGTCCAGTACTTGGTTCTTGTAGCAAGTGCTTCAATTTTACATTACTTCTTCATTACAGTATCTTGTTTTCCCATCTATGAGGCAGGTCACACAGGAACATCCAATAGAGGAGCACAAATCCTATGTGCAGATACTGGTTTATCTGTGGTTATTTTGTGCCTCTTCACATGTCAGTTTGACTCCAGATGGATCCAGCGATGAGTACCATGGAACCATAAGGGACGTCATCTTGAATTCATTTTTTTCAGAATGGTCAGTATCATTCAGTCAAACCCTCAGTGAAAACCAAGAAATAGTAGATTGCTTTTTTAATGTCACAGTTCTGCTGTAGTTTTGAATCCTTCAGTTGTATATGCCAGGTTGGAATAATAGGGAACAGACAAGCTGGATATGAGAACCAGGATGTGTTGGGTTATTAATCCCACTCAGTTACTACTTCTTATAGAGAGGAAGTGCAAAACACAGGAGAGCGAACCCTGGTTGCTTCTGATATAAACAGTCTAAAAGGAAGAGAATTGCTCTTGCTGACAAATATTGAAGAATTGGCTAAATACAGGGATTTATCTCCACGTGTAGCCCAGTTTGTAGGGCAAGGCAAATTCCTTCCACTGAAAGAACACAGTGCATTTTGCTTGATGTTTTTCAATGAAAAGGACTTGCTAATTTTGTGTTTCACATTTTCTTTCAAACTCACTTTCCCTTATATTAAGGAAATAACCTCAGTGCCAATTTTATGTCACTCTGTATCTAAAAAAATATATATGCGCAAGCTCTGTGATTTGCCCTCTCTCTTGGGTATTTTATCTATAAATGGGAATAATTGGAACCACTTGTTTGTGGAAGAAATACTTATTATAATATTTACCTATGTAATTTCTTTCTCCCCCTTCGTGAGCTAAGTTAATCTGAAAATCAGTTTCACAGGTCACAGATTGTTACTAGCTCTGTGGAACTAGAAGCTGGATGAGTCTCTTCCTATATTAGTTTCCTAGGGCTTTCATGACAAAGTATTGTGAATTTGGTAGCTTAAAACAACCAGAATGTATCATCTCATAGTTCAGAGTCTAGAAGTCACATTCATAGGTGCCTGGGGCTAGGATGTTAACATATATTTTGAGAGGGACACAATTCAACCCACAGCAGTCTACCCTCGGCCCCCCTCCCAAATTCATGTCCATCCATGTGAAAAATATACTCAATCTCATCTTGACATCCCCCTAAATCTTGTTTTTAAGTAATATTTATATTGGTGCATTGGAATTACACATCACAGTGAGGTTCAAAGTGATACAAACATACATGCACACATCGCCTATTGCATTTCTTTTGGCATCCCGTCCTGCTCTCCCTCCTCCTTCCCCGCACATGCTAGTGAGATTAGTAGTGATACCTTCATATATGGACATAGCATTATTTCAGCGGTTTCCTTCCTGGCACTTCCTTTTCCCCTCCCTCCCTCCATTACCCAGCCCCCTTCCACAATCCTATTGGTTTCTTTCTTCATTCATCTGAAGTCTGTTTTGTTTCCTATTTTCTCTCTAGCCTCCTCATGTGAAGGGAAACACAGGAACTTTGATTTAAGCAGGTCTGGATAAAACTCTAACAAAATTCTTCTCCATTTGAAGAATTGAGAAACAAGTTGTCTGCTTCTAAAATACAATAGTGGGACATTCTTAAGTAAGATATTCTTATTTCAAATGGGAGAAAATGGAAGGAATAAGAAATTGCTGGGTACCAAGCAAGGTTACACAACCTCACAGGGAAAATTGCATTAAATCTCTAGAGCTAGGAAGAATTGTGGCTCTAGGTTCCGTCTTCTGGAGATGAGTGACAACATTACTCTCCTGGCTTTGCTTTCTCTGATTCCTGATTCACTAGCTCTGCTTTTACAGTCATTCTTCTTTCATTTCTTCCTGCCTCTGTTCCTCCCCCTGCTTGACTAACAGTGTTTCTGTTTACATAATTGTCTTAAACACTTTGCTAGTCTTCCATCTTTGTCAAGGGGATCCATGCCTTTAGACAGAAAGGTCCTCCACAGATTCTTCCTGAGTAATCCCATCTCTCTGTTCCTGGCTTCTGCTACATGGTTGAGTGGATTTATGAGTCTGCATGCCTAATCTCTCCAGCTGAAGTTCATATAGCCACATTCTTGGTGTTTACTCCAGAGTACACTATCTCTTTTTTCCTATCCAAATAGCCTAAAAATTTTCCAATTCCCCAACTCTTGGTTCTTTTTCATTTAGTAATTCTAGCCTCAATTTTTAAAGCAACAGGGAGAAACTAGGATGTACCTTCTGCACTTTGCTTTGAAATTTCCTCAGCTAAACATCCAACTTCATGACTTACCAGTTCTACTTTCCACCCAATGGAGAATAAAACTCAGCCAAATTTCCTGCTGTTGGATAACAAGGCAAGAATTAACCTCAATGCCAACTTTTTGTCACTCTTGTATCTAAATAAAAACCTACAAGCTCTACTGTTTCCTTCAGTATCATTTTGTGCCTTCCAATATTTAATAATCTTTCCTCTGACACCAATACCTTATGTCCTTTCCTTTCTTGTCCAGTAACATGTTCATAATTTCCTTCTTAGGCCACATCAGAAACATGTTTAATATTCCTATTTCTTATATTTTGTTTATGATCATATATGTTTGTATTCTGTAAGATAGTAGCTGCTTTTTTTTTTCAGTTTTCATGTTCTAAAGAAATATTAGCTTGTATTAGTATGGTGGACATGGTGAGATTAGGTGGAGGTCCCCTGCCTTGCCGACTGTCTTTGGTCCTTACATATTGGCCCCCTCCACCTTCAAAGCCATCAGTGGTATCTTGAGTCTTTCTTGTGGATTATATCTCCTGACTTTCCCTTCTGCCACCAGCCAGAGAAAAACTTTGCTTTAAAAGAGGTCATCTAATTGAGTCAGGCCCAAATCTCTGTATTTCAAAGTCAACTGACTTGAGACTATTCCATCTGCAGAATACCTACATTAAGTCTGATTGAATCATCAAGGACAGAAATCTTAGATGGGGCCATCTTTAGAATTCTGAGTACCACAGTGGTGTTGTCTGGACCTTTTATTGTTGCTGTTATTGAATCAAGGAGAGAATTGAAATAAAATATTAAAAACAAGTCATAGGAGGATTGCAGGTTCATGGTCAGCCTCAGCAACGTAGCCTGGCCCTCCACGACCTAGAGGGACACTTTCAAAATAAAAAAAAAAAAAAATAGGGTTGGGGTGTAGCACAGCAGTAGAATGCTCTGGGTTCAATCTCTAGTAAAACACACACACACACACACACACACACACACACACACACACACAAGCACATCTTAAATTAATTGATTTTTCTACCATTAATTTCAGGATTCTTTCTGTAGGATATCACTGCTAAGCTGGTTGTATTGCCTATTGTTGTAAAGGAAACCACAAGCTAACATAAAAAGAAAAACAAAACAGTAATTATGCTGATGCTGTTGCCATTTTTATTTTTGGAAGGGAAGGAAATTTACTGATCTGAGCCAATTTTTTTTCCATTCAATGGCTGGCGCTGCTCAGTAACATTACAAATGTTATTCATATATAGTGTTTATTTCTCTTTGGGGCCTAGGCAAAAAAGTCATTTATTATTTTTTAAAGTAAAATAGATTTAAACATGTGGAAGAGTTTTTAAAAAGATTAGTAGGACTGATATAAAATAGTTGTAAAACAGTGACCCATCTTATTCTAATGTTGTGATTTCTGGGTTGTGTTGAATTTTGTTAGATGCCAAACACCATCTAATTATAAGTAAAGCTAGAAAAGTGGGTGTCTTTCAAAAGTTTGGGACAGTTTGATGGGATTTTGTAGGTGATCCAGAGGTGAAAGTTCTGCTTCATCATTTTGTGGTGTTATCTTTGGGTTGAGAAAGAATGATTATTTAAAAAGAAAAGTTCAGAGAGTCCTGGTGGGTTCTGCTATCCTGTGGCTTGTAGCCTATTTGTTGGAAGTACTATATAGTTCCAAATACTAAAAATCAACTCTAATTAACTTTTACATTAAAAAGCAAATATTTCTTGTGTGTCATCTTTGAGTGAGAAGACCAGGGCAGGATTTTCTCCATGTTAAATAAACAACAGGGACTTTGGCTGGTAAAAGGATATAGACTATTGTTGATCTGTCTCTAGGAAAATAAGTTCAAAGCAAAGCACCAAGTGGTGTCTGAATGGGGGTCTAACCCTGTGGGACTGGCAAGAGGCACCCACTCTGTGGGTTGCTCTGACGGCCTACGTGGACTCCTTCTGTACTGAGAATTGCAGAGTGTGACCAGCAAATCAGGAAGAGCATTAGAAATACATCAGGGTTGCCTGAACCCATGTAGGCCTGTGGAAGAGGAAATGGAAGCGGTAAAAGACAGAACAAAGCTCAGTGGTTGGTGAGTAACAGTTATGAAATTAGGCATACAGGACTTCAAGTCTTAGCTTGAATAGGACATAGGAAATTTGTGAGACTTTGAACACATTGCCTTATCTATCTGCCCTTAGTATCCTTGTCTACAAAATAGAGATAATCATAATAAGACCACTTATTTGCATGTTTGTATAAAGTGATGCATAAAAAGAATTTAGCAGGGTGTCTGGCATGCAAGTAATTAGCAAAAGTTGTTTATAATTGAAGAAAGGGGTTCACTAAGAAAAGTAAGAAGGAAAATTTCATGGAGACAAGAAAAGGAAGAGAGAGAAGAGGGGGGGAGGGAATGAGACCATCAGAATAGAAGGATGTGGACAGTGTGAGTCACTACGATTCCATGCACTTGGAAGAATAATTTAAGTTCAAATTGAAACTTTTTATTGAGTTCCAGTATGGAGACTCTATTAAGTACATCCCTTTAAGATGTTGAGTTTGAAATGCTGTTATTGGAGTTTTTTAAATATATAAAATGATTTAATTTTATTTTCTCCTTTCCTCTTTTATTATTTCTTTAGTTTTGTTTTTAATACTTTTATTGGTGCATTGTAATCTCATATCATTATGTAATTCATAGTGATTGAAACTTTAAAAACTCAGTTGAAGTATTGTCTGAACCAGATGTGGTGGCATAACCTATCATCCCAGTATTTGGGAGGCTAAGAAGATCGCAGTTTTGAGGCCAGCTTCAGCAGCTCAGCAAGGACCTTAGCAACTTAGTGAGATACTGTTTCATATTAAAAAATAAAACAGGGCTGGAGGTGTAGCTCAGAGGTAGAATGCCCATGAGTTCAAACTCGAGTACTACAGAAAGAAAACAATAAAAAAGAAGTCATTGTATAGCTAATCTTTTCATTTGCAAGCTTAATCTACATTGATGATGTTGGCTGAACATAGACTTTAAGGAGAACTGGAATCTAAATAAAATATTATCTTGCACAGTAAGCAAGTCTAGGATGACTGAAGCAACTCAGGGCATGGAAATTGTCCTGGAGGAGCCTGAGACTGAGGACTTGGAATGTGCTTCTCTCCCAGCATTGAGCTTCGATCAGGAACTCTCTCCCACTATAGCCATCCCCTTACTGAGTTGAAAAGGAAAGAGCACTCTCTCTGTGCAGCAGAGTCCTGATTTAATCTGGGGCACAAAATCTCTAAGGTTTGTTAGTGATCTGCTTTTTAGAGAAGAAAGTAATTGAATTACCTCCCAAGAAAAATTTGCAAATGGCATGGAAAGTCTCAGTTGTAGCAAAGGAAAAAAACAAGAATAAAAGGGTATTTTGCTTTGTTTTGCTTTGAGGGTTTGGTATTGAATTCCATTCATTTAGAACAAATGAAGAATTCTCCTTTTAAGAATGAAAGATGCCAACATGTTTTTGAGGTCTCATCAGTTTCCCTGGGATCTTCTTGAGGTCCCAGCAGAGTTACTGAGAGTTACCTGTTCCACCAAGATCAACTACTGCTCTTTACCTGTAACTCAGTCTCCAGCTGAACTGTGCTTTGAGAATTAAACTAAATGAAAAGAGAGCTTGTTAATTTATAATTAAACTCTTTGCCTAGATTTGTTTTCCATTTTCAGCTTTATTGAGGTATGACTGACAAAAACTATATATATTTTAGGTGTATAATATGATGTTTTGACATATATATGCATTGTGAAATAATTACCACAATTACGCTAACCAACATATCCATCATCTCACCATTTGTATGTGGGATATGAGAGCACTTGAGATCAACAGTTTTCAAATGCATAATACATATAGTTCCCATGACATAGAGAAGGTCTCCAGAAATTATTTATCTTAAACTGGAAGTTTGAAGCCTTTGACCAAACTCTTTACTTTTTCTCATTCCCAGCTTCTAGTAACCACCATTCTTTTCTCCGTTACCCTGAGTTTAACGTTCCCCCCCCCCTCATTCCATATATAAGTGAGACCATACAGTATTTCTTTCTGTGTCTTGTTTATTTCCTTTAGCATAATGTCTTCCAGGTTCATCCATGTCATGGCACGATTTTTTTCTTCTTAAAGCTGAATATGATTGAATATGATTCCATTGAATATGATTATCTCACATTATCCACTCACCTGCCAATGGACACAGGTTGTTTCCATATAGTGGCCAGTATGGATAATGCTGCGATGAGCGTGGATTTCAGATGTCTTTGAAGATACTGTTTCATTTCATTTGCATGTAGACCCCATATTGGGATTGCTGCATCATGCAGTAGTTCTGTTTTTAATTTTTTGAAGAACCTCCATATTGTTTTCTGCAATGGCTATACTAGTTTATATTACCACCAACAGTGTACAAGGGCTCTTTTTTCTCCATATCTTTGCCCACATTAGTGATCTTTGGTGAGGTGTTGAGGTGATATTTCTTTGTGGTTTTGACTTGTATTTTTCTTATAAGTAGTGATGTCAAGTACCTTTTCAAACACCTGTTGACTATTTTAGAGCTTCTTTGGAAAAGTGTGTATCCAGTTCCTTTATCCATTTTGGAATTAAGTTATTTAGCCAGGCATGGTGGTGCATGCTTCGAATCCTAGTACTTGGTAGGCTGAGACAAGGGGATCTCAGGTTTGTGACCAGCAAATTAGAGAGACCTTCAGCAACTTAGTGAAACCTCATTTCAAAAAATAAATAAATAAAATAGGGCTAGGGCGTGGTGTAGCTTAAAATTAAAAAGCCCCGACATTCAATCCCTAGTGACACACACACACACAAGGCTGGGGGTGTAGCTCAGAGATAGAATGCTCCCGGGTTCAATCCTCAGAACCACAAAAATAAATAAGTAAGTTATTTATCTTGCTTTCTTGCTATTGAGTTGTATGAGTTGCTTACATATTTTGGATATTAACCCTTTAGTAGACATATGGTTTGAAAGCAGCTCTGCCTAGGCAGTTTCACAATCTTTTTAAGCTTCAAGAACTTTTTTTCTCCTTTAGGTCTAAGAGGGGTAGTTAGACAAGGACATGGACTGCTCTTTCAAGCCTGCCTGTGAGGAGCAGTGGATGTCGTGGTACTTTAGTGCCTTGATGATCTCATCGGGGAGGCCAGGATCTGTTGGGGAAAGTCAGTACAGACCCACCCAGAGCCTGGCTCATGTTAGCCATTATGGGGATGTTTGTTAACCAGCAAATATCAGGATAAATTGAGCATCTAGGAATGATACCCATAGCTAATATTCATGGTTTATTAGCTTATATGTAGAGTGATTGAATAGATATCTGGCATGGTATACATACTATACAGTACATTTGTTCATCCACCATGTAGGACTGCCTCCCATTACAGCACAGTTAAAACTGAATAGTTGTCATCCCTTCCTTCTCCAGCCTGTCTCTTTTTTTGTGTTTCCTCACCCTGAGAACAGCCTGAGCATCCATTCATTTACACACCCCACCTCCCTTGCTCCCCACATTCACAGATCCAAGGCTAGAGCAGCTTTCCCCATGCATGGCTGCCCAACAGGTGGCAGAGAGGAGTTTGGGTGGGTGTTTTCAGGGACACTGAACCAACAGGGATGGAGTTGCTCCCTTTTAATCAGTCCATCCAACACCTCAGGAAGAAAGTCTTGATTCAGAATTTTAAGTGTTTTCAGCATCTTTCTAATTTTTGCTTATCTCCATTTTTAATCCAGACAGAGCAAACAGCTGTGGTTAGCTAGAATTTAACACCATCGTTTATTTTTATTGCATTTTAATGATTTCTTTCTACTTCATGGATCAGAATGCCAGTCTTTCCATTTCTGGTTGTGATATAAAGCACTCTTTTTGAAAGCCATAGATTTAAATTTTAAAATAACAGTATAATAAAATGATTAATTAAAAAACAGAGCTGGTAATCTAGTAAAACACAAATTGTTCATGGCATAAGAAAGACTAGAGTTTGGGAAATCCTAATGATAGGTCTTTCTGGAACCTATACTTTCACTTATTAAAATTATTTCTCAAAAGCAATGAAGCCCTGAGCTGTGCTATCTCCTACCGTTGTCTCCCTCCACTTTGAGGAATCAGAGCCTAGTCAGGAAGAAGATGAGCATTAGTCTATGTGTCCTGCAGCCTTGGAGCTGTCATCGACAGACACTATTTTACTAAACAGTTTCATTGAAATAAATCGAGCACTGTTATTAAACATGTGGCCAAGCACTGCAAGCAAATGATTGAATGATATATTTAAAGATCTTATAGTAATTCAGACTCAGTAGGCAGTTGCTAGGCAAGCTTTTTAGCGTAATTTATTCCAACAAATATCATACCATCTTCAAAAGCTGGGAAATCCAGCTCTGCTTAGCAGGCTATTTTATCCCTTTGGGATGAATTCTATAAAAATATGTGAGAATTTCTTCTCTCTTTCATCATTAACTAGAATATGAAAATTACAGGGAAGTACTCATCCCTAAATGTCACAGGCCTGCACAGACCCACACAAGGGCTAAAAACTCCTCCCTAAGCTCCAAAGTCTCCAAAGTTAGACTCCAAGACTCCTAGAACAATCCACTGGGTTGCTGACCTTCAGAATGACTCTGTTTGATTTCCTATTGTGTCTCTTCTCTGGGTTTTGTGAGAATGTGGTTTACTGAGGCTGTGGCCTAGTATAGTGTGGAGCCTGAGTCTGCCTCACCATCAGTGCCTTGGCTTCTTGAAACACCTCATCACGCTTTCTTAGCATGCTTCCTGCCCGCCACAGCATTGTCCCCAGTTCCTAGTAAATATGTTTCAGTTGCTGAAATGAGAGTTTATAATAAAAATCACAAAAGCAGGAGTCACAAATAAGTTAAAGAATATAGAATGTAACCTATAATCTCAGTATTTGGGAAGCCGAGACACGAAGATTGCAAGTTCAAGGCCTTTGCACAATGAATTAGCAAGACCTGGGACTTCCGGGAAGATGGCGATGGAGTGAGACACGTCTCAAGACGCGCTGTGAGCTTGGTTCAAATCAGCCACAGAAGCAGCTTTTTGACAGAAGAAAAAAAGCAACAAAAAGGTGAAAAACGCTACGAAAACTGAAATACAGCTCATCAGAATCCGGAAGGCCGACCAGGGAGAGCAAAGAAACACGTCTCCGCGGCCGCAGCGCCATGCTGCTGAGCAGCGGCCGCCATTGAGCCAGCCCCCGGAGTGGGGTCTACTAACAAAGAAATATATAATGACCTTCTGCATCCCCACCGACCAGAGGTGGAGTGAGTGACCCCTGAACTCCTCATCCTAGCCAGGCGGCATATCGAGGCACCTTCGACAGAGACCAGAATGAGTGGCACAACCAGCTTAAGCCCAAGCAGGGTCATTCCACCACACCTCTCCCTACAGAGCTGGAGCAGAGACCAATTGCACTGCAGAGCTTGAATCAAAGCTGCTGCAGGAACAGCTTCTTAACAGAAGGAAAGAGAAGCAAAGAAGCATAAAAGTGAATAAAACAACAGGGGCAGTTGGTTGGAATCTAGAGAGCAAACTAAGGAGAACGGAGAACGGGGGTGCCGGTGCGTGCGTGGCAGCAACAGCCGCCATTTTTTCTACCGCCCACAGCAGCAGAGATCTACCCAAAAGATCTGCAGAGGCCAAACCAGGTCTCTTTGTACAAACTTGCAGGGATTTTTATTTTTCTTCTTGCTGATGTTTCTTGTTTTCTGGGATTTTTGCCTTGTTTCATTTAGTTTTTACTCTGTTTTCACTTGGCATTGCTACAATTTATGTATGTTTGTTCGGAGGATTGGTTGCTTTGTTAGCTTTTGCTAGACCCTAGAAGTCAACACCTGAAACCCACCAAAGACACCAATAGAGCAGGCAGAAGAAATATCAGAGTAATTGCAACCCAGTATAAGATACCATTCACAGAGAGAAAATAAAAATAAGAAACCTATAAATTCAGAGAAAGTGCAAGAGCAGCAAAGTTATAAATTTAAGAACAGGGAAACCATGGGAAAGAAAAATACCAAAGAAACAATGTGTCAACACAACCCCACAATAACAGAACTCAATGACACTGAATGGCAGAGCTTACCAGAAGATCAATTCAGATCTTTATTAATAGAAATGTTACAAAACTTCCAGAAAGAAGGCAGAGAGAACTGGAAACAAATAAAAGAACAAATAAACAAAGAATCTGACACCCTGAGCAGGAATCATAGCAAAGCCTTGAGGGAAGTGAAAGATGCAATAATAGAAGTGAAGGCATCAATACAAACTATAAACAATAGATTAGACCACATTGAAAGCAGAATATTACTCCTAGAAGATGACCATTCCAAAAATGAATCCATTATACATAACCTAGAAAAAAAAATTGACAGTATGAATCAGACATCAATGAGATCTGGGCCAATTTTAAAAGAGCTAACCTAAGAATAAGGCATAGAAGAGGGATTAGAAGTTGAAACTAATGGAGTAAACAGCCTTTTCAAAGAAGTAATATCAGAGAATTTTCCAAACATAGAGAAATTAACACACAGGTGCGGGAAAGTTATAGAACCCCCTTCAGGCCTTCAGGCGAGACCAAAGAAGAGGTTCACCATGCCACATAATAATCAAGATGACTAATGTAGAAGCTAAGGAAAGAATTCTAAAGGCAACAAAAGTAAAAGGCCAAGTGACATTTAGAGACAAACCAATTAGAATCACTTCAGACCTCCCAAACCAAGTCATGAAAGCCAGGAGGGGCTGGAGTAACATATTCCAAACTTTGAAAGAAAATAACTTGCAGCCAAGATTCTCCTACTCAGCAAAACTCTCTCTCAAAATTGACGGGGACATAAAAACCTTGCATGACAAACAGAAACTGAAAGCATTTATGTCTTCCAAACCACCACTAGAGAAAATACTCAAACAGATTAACTACAAAGAAGAACTAACAAGTAAACGTCAGAACCAGAGAAACAATAATTTCCTGGAAGCAAACAACTAAGCAAAGAAGAACAAACACTACTGCAAACAGAAGTCAAAAGCCAAAATGTTAGGAATTAAAAATCATCTCTCAATACTCACACTGAATATAAATGGTCTCAACTCCCCAATAAAAAGGCACAGGGTGGCAAAATAGATTAAAACCCAGAATCCATCTATATGCTTCCTGCAAGAAACATACCTTACAAGCAAAGATTCCCACAAACTAAAGGTGAAGGGCTGGAATAAGGTAATCCATGCCAATGGAACTTGAAGACAAGCAGGAGTGGCAACTATGATATTGGATAAATTAGATTTCAAGCCTAAGCTCATCAAAAGAGACAAAGAAGGTCACTTTTTACTAGTAAAAGGAACAATCCAGCAAGAGGAAATAACAATTATCAACATCTATGCCCCAAACAGGTGCAGCCAGTTTCATAAAAGTGCAGCCACTTTCATAAAACAAACTCTGCATGATATAAAATCACACATAGATCCTAATACACTAATACGAGGAGACTTCAATACTCCTCTCACATCACTAGATCGATCTTCTAAAAAAAAAGGTCAGTAAAGATGCTTTGGACCTGAATAATACCATAAACCAAATGGACCTGTTAGACACATACAGAATATTTCATCCAACTACAGCTGAATTCACATTTTTCTCAGCAGCACATGGAACCTTCTCCAAAATAAACAACATTCTAGGCCACAAAGAGAGCAACTGGCAATTTCAAAAAATGTAACATAATTCCCTGCATCTTTTCAGACCACAATGGAGTGAAACTAGAAATCAACCCTAAGAAGATTCAGAGTAACCATGTAAACACATGGAGACTGAACACCACATTGCTGAATGAGGAATGGGTCATAGAAGAAGTAAGGGGGGAAATTTTAAAAATTCCTAGAAACTAATGAAAACAGAGACACAACATATCAAAACCTCTGGGACACCTTAAAGGTAGTACTAAGAGGAAAATTTATAGCACTGAGTGCCCATATAAGAAGATTGGAAACTCACCAAATAAATAACCTAATGACACAGCTCAAAGCCCTTGAAAAACAAGAACAGTTCAACCCCAAAGCCAGTAGAAGACAGGAAATCATGAAAATCAGAGTCAAAAATTAATGAAATAGAGAATAAAAAAACAATACAGAAAATCAACAAAACCAAAAGCTAGTTTCTTGAAAAAATAAACAAGATCGAAAAACCATTGGCCAACCTAACCAAAAGAAAGAGAGAATCAACCCAAATTACCAAAATAAGAGATGAAAAAGGTGATATTACCACCTACAGTGTGGAAATACAGAGGATCATGAGAAACTATTTTGAAAAACTATACTCCAACAAAATGGAAAATCTGGAAGAAATTGACAATATTTTAGATACATACAACCCTCCTAAATTGAGTCAAGAAGATATAGAAAACTTAAATCAACCAGTAAAAATCAAAGAAATAGAAACAGCAATAAAAAGTTTACCATCAAACAAAAACCCAGGGCCAGATGGTTTCCCAAGTGAATTTTATAAAACATTTATGGCAGAACTAATCCCAACACTACTCAAACTATTCCATGAAATAGAAAGAAACAGGACCCTCCCGACCACTTTCTATGAAGCCAACATCACATTAATACCAAAGCCAAATAAAGACAGCTCAAAAAAAGAAAACTATAGACCTATATCACTGATGAACCTAGATGCAAAACTGCTGAACAAAATACTAGCAATGCGCATTCAAAATCACAACAAGAAAATTATACACCATGACCAAGTCGGGTTCATCCCAGGGATGCAAGGCTGGTTCAACATCCGAAAAACAATCCATGTAATTCACCACATAAACAAACTCAAAGACAAAAATCACATGATCATCTCAGTTGATGCTGAAAAAGCATGTGACAAGATCCAACATCCATTCATGCTAAAAGCACTGCAGAGAATCGGAATAGAAGCAACATACCTCAAAATCATAGAGGAATATACAATAGGCCTACAGCCAATATCATATTAATTGGAGAAAAACTGCAAGAGTTCCCACTAAAATCAGGAACAAGACAAAGATGTCCATTATCACATCTTCTGTTCAACATAGTTGAACATAGTTGAGACTCTAGCCAGAGCAATAAGTAAGGCAAGAGAAGGAAATAAAAGGGGTAAAAATAGGGAAAGAAGAACTAAACCTATCCCTTTTTGCAGATGACATGATACTATACTTAGAAGACCCAACAAACTCAACCAAAGCACTTATAGAACTGATCAATAAATTCAGCAAATGTCTGGATACAAAATCAATCTTAAAAAATCAGAAGCTTTCCTGTATGCTAACCATAAATCCACTGAAAAAGAAATCCAGAAAACAATTCCACTCACAATAGTACACCAAAAAAATAAAATACTTAAGGATAAACCTGACCAAAGAGGTTAAAGACCTCTATAAGGAAAACTATAAAAGGTTGAAAAAAGAAATCAAAGAAGACCTTAGAAGATGGAAATATCTTCCATGCTCTTGAATAGACAAAATATGTATCATCAAAATGGCCATCCTCCCAAAAGTAATCTACAAATTCAATGCAATACCCATGAAATTACCAAGGTCACTCCTCACAGACATACAAACATCAGTCCTTAAATTCATTTGGAACAACAAAAAGCCCAGGATAGCCAAAGTAGTTCTTAGCAACAAGAACCATGCAGGAGGCATCACAATACCTGACATCAAACTTTTCTATAAAGCCACAGTAATAAAAACAGCATGGTATTGGCACAAAAACAGACACACAGACCAATGGAGCTCTGTGCAGCAAAGGAAACTATCAAGAACCTCAACAGAGAACCCACAGAGTGGGAGAAAAATTTTACCAGCTACTCTTCTGATAGAGGACTAATATCTAGGATATACAGAGAGCGCAAGAAACTCACAGCTAAGAAAACAAATAACCCAATTAAAAAAATGGGCTAAGGATCTAAATAGACACCTCACAAAAGAAGAAATACAAATGGCCAATAAATGTATGAGGAAATGTTCTACATCATTAGCAATCAGAGAGATGCAAATCAAAACTACCTTGAGATTTCACCTAACTCCAATCAGAATGGCAACCATCAAGAACACAAACAACAACAAATGCTGGCAAGGGTGTGGAGAAGTGGGAACCCTAATACATTGTTGGTGGGATTGCAAATTAGTGCAACCACTTTGGAAAACAGTATGGAGGATCCTCAGAAGAATGGGAATGATCCTACCATATGATCCAGCAATACCTCTTCTGGGTATCTACCCAAAAGAATGGGAACCAAACTATCAGACCAATGCGTGTGTATCTATGTTTATAGCTGCACAGTTTACAATTGCCAAACTATGGAACCAGCCAAGATGTCCAACAACAGATGAATGGATTACAAAACTATGGGATATGTACACAATGGGATTTTACTCAGCCATAAAGAAGAACAAAATCATGTTATTTGCAAGGAAATGGATGGGACTGGAAAACATTATGTTAAGTGAGATTAGTCAGTCACAAAAAGTTAAAAATCAAATGGTCTCCCTAATATGTGTAAGCTAGGGGAAAAAATGGGACATAAGAGGGACTCCGAGTGAAGGAGAATCCTTAGGTGAACAAAGAATTTGAGTTAACGGAAGGTGTTGGGGGAGGGGGGACCCTAATTAACCTGATGTACTTTCATGAACACATCAAAGTCAGAGTCAGTCACTAAACTGACCTTGAGAAGAAGGGAGGAAGAGGGAGCAGGGCGGGAATTGGGGAAGGGTTAAATGAGAAATATGGGCATGGATGTCTTTACCTGTACTAGCTTGTATCTAACAAAGATGTGTAATTACAATGCACCAAATAAGGGAAAGATGAAGAAAAAGGATTTTTTAAAGTTACACCAGGAGTTTTTTGATCTATGTAATTGGGAGCCCATCTCTATTAAAGTGGCAGAAACAGCTAAGACATTTGTAGATCGGCTTCAATTCTTGGTGCCTACCTGGCCCTCGTTTACCTCCTAACTAGGAGGAGTTATTGGATTAGCAGCAATAGTCATTCTAGGCTTATGCATTCTACCACTCCTTGTACACCTTGTGATCAATGACTATTTTAGTATACGAACAGATTTACATGGAATAAAAATGCAAGCACTGCCTCGCACAGGGTCTGGTAGTCAATGATGGGTTCGATTTTCTCAGGGCAATATCAACCTAAGACAGGGCTCATTGAATGACTCATTGAGACCCCATGATAGGTAAGACTAAGCACCTGGTAGGAAATGACCTAAGACAGGCACAGTCCTTCGTGCATCTTAAAATAAAAACGGGGGAGTTGTGGGAGCCCAGCTGGGCACTCTACCCCTTGGCAGTTGCTATCTGCATATACGAGTAATTATACTGACTCTTCTGCTATGGCTACTTTGGGGTCTCAAAATCTGGAGATTGCTCCTAGGATGCATAGATGAAAGACCCTCCCACTTCTCAGAAAGTAAATATATGACCCTAAAGGATTGTGGTTTTATGACTCTATTAAGTTTGCTTTACCAGGCTATGTTAAGAATGTGGGCTATACGTGTAAAACGAAGAAGTGGTGCTATTTGTGTTCTGATAATGATTGATATGTCATAAATGTCTATGTAACCCTGTTGTGCTCAAGAAATGTATAAATATCCATGCTGAAAAATAAAAAAAGACACCCGCCCCCAAAAATTAGCAAGACCCTGTTTCAAAATAAAATAAAAATGACTGGAGGTGTATCTAGAGGTAGAGTACTCTTTCATTAAATCCCCAGGAGCACACACATACATACACAATGCATATGTATATGGAGTTGTAGTTGTTTACAATGGCCCTGGGATCTGGGGTGGCTTCTTGGTGACCTGGCTTCTGTAGCTTCTCAGAGAGATCAAAGGCTTAAAAACATTATATATATATATATATATATATATACACACACACACACATATATATATATGAAAACACATATATGTGAAATGTACATGAAAGTTTAGATCTGAAACATGAAGCTGTCAGTAATGTAATGATTGTGGCTGGCCAACTTGAACTGCCTCATGATTTCTGGGAATATTTCAATTTATTCTCCATGTGGGATACTTTTGGTGGAACACATTGACTTGTAGTTGGATATATCAGATTGATAGGTGATGTCAAATGTTTAAATAGCCTGGGAACACACTCCAGAATCTGAAGTGTATGGACACTAAGAGGAAACCCAGACGGTCATCTGGTAGAAATACCCTATTGACAGATAGGGAAACTGAGACCTGAGACGCAGAAACCTGAAGACTTGTCCAGGTGAAAGAAACAATCCCTAAAGTCATTTATGTCTGATGTGACCTTGGAGTCACTGGGTGGGATCACTTTCTGATTCCGGATGTGGCTTTGTCTGAATGGAGAAACCAGCAAGGACTAGAAATGCTTACTTCCACCTGGTCTCCAAGACTCTGTTCCCTGAGGATGGAGGGTGCTTCTTCTGTTGTTTCCGGAAAGGGAGCAGGAGGTCAAACATGAAAGAGTGGCCTCTGCTGGGCTGCCTTTGGGCAATGCAAAAGGAAGGACATGTGCTGAGAGGCCACACATGCATTTGGCTTCCAAAGCACTGGGACACTCACCCGTTCCCCACAAACCTTCACTACCCCCCCACCCCATGTTTGCTTTGCACAGCCAAAGAGGAGTTGTGTTTCCAATGTGTTCCTAGGATGCCTGCAGGATTTCTTGGAAACCTCAAGCAGATGAATAAGTTGTGTGATCTCAGTTACCACCCTCTGGAAAGCCTGTGACTAATATTCCACAATGACCCTGGAATCTGGGGCAGTTTCTTGGTAACCTGGCTTCCGTGGCTTCTCAGGGAGAGATCAAAGACTTGAAAACTGTCCGAGCATGTGGAACAGTTGGTACTGTGCTCGGTGCTTCCATAGCTCTTTGTTCTTGCAACTCCAGGCTTTACATCTTTTTCCAAAGAAATTGTACACAGCATTCATTCTCCAGAGCAGTTGAAAAGCTAATAGATGCCCTTATTTTATTCAACCCCTGACTATAGGCAACCCTATCACTAGATGAGTTTTCTGAATTCCATTTGCTCGTGCCTTATGAAGTGAATAAATTTGAATTAATGTGCAGCTTTCTGAGGAGGAAGAAGTTATGTTTTGAGGGGTTAAGTGATGTCTATGTTAGTTTATATAAGTGAATCTTTACGAGTGCAAATGTACTCATGTCACACTACCATATTTGCTCTATTAGTTTATACAAAATTGTCATTAAGTGATACTAAAAAACACATATGGGGATTCCTAAAGTGAATTTTTCTTCTTGAACAGAAGCAGGATATTTATGTTCCTTTGCATTGAACACATATTTTCCCCCTTTTAGGGTAACACTTGGGAGAAATGTGCATCAATAAGTATGTATGTAACAATTCAAAGTATATTTGATAACTCTCTCATAGTATTTTTCCTGTAATAATTAGAGCAGAATTGAATCTTATAAATGAAACTGATACTCTAGACGTAATTATCATTTGGGAGGAAAGGAGGAAAGTGAGAAGCATTTGGCTTCTTTGTAAGTTGAAATTTTTATTATTGCGTTTTTATCTCTAAATTATTATGAATGGAACTGTGGTGGGTAAACTCATGAATGTTAATACGGCTATAGCTTCCACTTACATAACACTTAGTTATTCTGTTCTTTATTATACTCTTATAGATGTTGATGGTTCAACAATTGAAGCTTTTAAACTAATGGAAGGCTTTTAACCAAGTAGAATGCCTTCATTACTAGCAAGCAGGGAGATCTGAATGTGAATTGAGGTGGTTTGAACCAATCTAAGAAAACATTTTTATAAAAGACTAATACCCATAATTTATGTTTATTTCCAGTTTTCTTGGATTTGAATAAATTAGGGTAGATATTTATGCCGTTCATTTCTTTTTCACATTGTCTAGCCCAATTCACAACTGCACTAGCCAGGGTAGTTCTGAAGCTTAGGAGATTAACATATAGAAGGTCATTCTTTGTTCATTTAAGGGCCTGAAGCTCCCTTCCAATGGGTGCTTGGGGTCCTAGCCACCTTCCATCCTGTAGCACATCATCTAGAAAATGTAGCTTCTGGAATTGCTACAGGAGGAAGAGCCCGGGGTAGGGACTCCTGGCCCCTCTCCAGTACTTTAGATAGAAGTATGTATATAACAATTCAAACATATCACTCTACTTATAACTCACTGGCCAAACCAGTCACATGACCCACCCCAACTACTAGGGATGCTGGGATATGCAGGCAAGTGTATGAGATCTGCAATTCACACTACCGTTCCCACCACCCCAATACAGCACAGATGCCCAGCAAATGCTGAGAAAGGGAATGAGTCTTTTTTAATAGCCTGGCATTCAGAGCATGCTATTGGTATCTTAATTCAATGAAGAAGGGATTGAAAAGAGCTGGGCATGGTGGTACATGCCTGTAATCTCAGTACATGGGAGGCTGAGAGTGGAGGATTGCAGGTTTGAGGACAGCCTCAGCAACTCAGTGAGACTGTTTTAAACTAAAAACAAAAACAAAACAAAAAACAATGAATAATAGGGTTGTGGGTGTAGCTCAGAGAGAGAGAGAGAGAGAGAGAGAGAGAGAGAGAGAGAGAGAGAGAGAGAGAGAGGCAGAACACTAGCCTTAATGGGCTTTTGTGTGTGTGTGTGTGTGTGTGTGTGTGTGTGCGCGCGCGCGCGCACTACCAGCATATCTGTAAGGTCTTGTTACTGGCTTAAGGCTAGATACAGCACAATGACTTTTTTTTTCAAGACTTTGATACATGTAACCTGAAAACTTCTGGGTTTTGATCTTAAAGGTGCCTAAAGCAAACAGCACCTTTTAGTGTAGTCACTGGAAGTGCTTCTGAGCCTCCAAGCGTGCATGGTGGGAACAGACTGTATTAAGGGGACATAGAAAGCCAACCTTCACTGACAAGACAAAATCGCAGTTGTTTTCACTTCCACAGAGAAATTCTCTACTGTCAATATAGTCAACATAGAGGAGTCATCCACTTCCTCCAGAGCATTTTTCCAACTGGGTGTCAAAGCACCAAATGGATTTACTTTCTTGTGTTATTTATTTTCCTCTTCAATGTTTTATCCCACTTATTTATTACTTTGTGAAGTTAAAGTAGCAATTATAAAAGTAAATAGGGGAAGCTGTCCACATTATTTCTGAGTAGTAGTTGTGAAATCAATAAGATATGGCATCATATTGTTATTTCTTGTTTTAGGGGCATTCTACCTCTGAGCTATATACCTAGCCCTATTTTATTTTTATTTTGAAACAGGGTCTTTCTAGGTTGATGAGAGTCTTACTACTTGCTGAGGCTGTCCTTGAACCTTCAATCCTCTGGTCTCAACCTCCCAATTACTGGGATTACAGGCATGTAGCACCACACCTGGCTATATATTATTATTATTTTTATAATTCAGATAATAGGTCAATTCCCTCAAACATATAATTCTCTCTCTCTCTCTCTCTCTCTCTCTCTCTCTCTCTCTCTCTCTCTCTCTCTCTCTCTCTATATATATATATATATATATATATATATATATATAGTTAAGTTGCAATACTAGAAAGCAGCCCAGAGCAACCAATGATTGAATGAGCACTAGAATTATTCACATCAAGTTCACGTGTAAATTCTGTTGCCTCCTAGCTATAGGATGTTCAGTTACCCAGTCATGCTCAGCTATTAGTATCTCACAGGCTGGGGGCAGGGGTGGGTTCAAGTAAGACAGGTCCTAAGCAATGAAGTACTACAGTACCCCCAGCATATCACCCTCTCCGTAACTTCAGCATTGACATTTTTTGAAATAACATAGAACTTACTGTGTGCTGAAAATGTCATAGTATTTTTCTCAATTTTGCAGAATTGTAGATATTCTAGTGTGCTGTTAGTCAGCTTTCTATTACTGCAATAAAATACTTGAGCTAATCAACTGAAAAAGATGAAAGATTTAGTTTTGTCTCACAGTTTGGAGGTCTCAGTTCATTGGCCCTATTATTTGGGGGCCTATGGTGGAGAAAATGTTCACCTCATAGCAGCCAGAAGGGAGAGAGAGAGAGAGAGAGAGAGAGAGAGAGAGAGAGAGAGAGAGAGAGAGAGAGAGAGAGAGAGAGCGCTTCCCTCTATCGCCTCTAGGGCGTGCTCCTGGTGACCTGCCTTCCTCCCAGTAGGCTTCACCCCACAAAGGTTCCACCTCCTCCCAGTAGTGCCACAGGCTGGGGAGCAAGCCTTTACACTTGGGCCTCGGGGAACACGTTGAACCATAACCTCCAGGTATTTCTAGAAAAGTTTGTATTTTCTTTCTGTTCCATTCATGTCCCCACCCCACCCCCAACTACCTCCAATATAGCCTGTTGGAAATCCAGCACTGCACCTTAAGCACACCAGTGATAATTACATTTGTTGACTTACCACTCTTTTGTTTCATTTTGTTTTAATTAGAGAGGCAGTTCTCTGCTTAAGATGCCAGGTAGTGATAGAATGGATGTAAGTGTAATTTGTTACCTTGGTAACTGGAGATGGATGTTTTATCCTTTTGTGATATGCATGCTGTGGCCTTCGTTGTCTCTTTCCCTAATTAACATCCTCTGAGAAATACAGGAGTAAATTACCAGAGCAACTGGACCACTACGATATTAAGTGCTAGAACATTCTAAATTGCAATAATAATCATGATAATGAGGACACATATTCTGTGTCTATCTTTTAATTGCTTCGTAACTCTTCTAAGTGGGAATGGTAAAGTTATTATGATGTGGAAACGAGGGGTTGATTTATTTCTTACTTAAATTGCACTTTGTGAAGAAACCTTTTTTTACTCTATTGGAAACTGTGAGAGTTCCTTCAAAGAACAACAGCTTAGGTAGATAATATAAAATAGAGGTTACTACTGCTGATAAACAGCACCAAAAGTATGGATTTGCCTTATCGCCAGAGGGTTACTGCCATGCATGGGCCATTATGCATACTGCACCTGGTGTGTCTCCTCTGGGTCCCCCCATCACCCTTTCTCCCCATACCTGTATTGAGATTAGAACTGATAATTTCATATATGTACATAGAATTATTTGAACTGTTTCCTTCATCACACCTCCTTTCCCCCTGTCTTTGCCTCCCTCCCCAGGTCCTCTTCCACTCTTCTACTGGTAACCTCCCTTCATTCATCTGAAGTCCTTTTAATTTATTTCTCTCTAGCTTCCATTTGTAGGAGAAAACATATGACCCTTCACTTTCTAAGACTGACTAATCTCACTTAGCACCACAGGGGAGAGAAAGAGAGAGAGAGGGAGAGAGAGAGAGAGAGAGAGAGAGAGAGAGAGAGAGAGAGAGAGAGAGAGTTAGTTTTATACAGTTGAACCTAGTACTATGTGTTAGTCATTGAACTGTGTGTTTTATCCTTTATCCATTTATTGTTCTAAATAAACCCACTATAATATGGATGGTCATAAACCCATTTTATGGATGAAGTAGCTAAGAGCTTGTGGCTCAGCAGCAGAGCTGGGACTTGAACACAGCAGGTCAGGGTTAAATACTCTAAGGCTCTTAAAGTCAAATGCCAAATGGCCAGCCATGCTGCGGAAGGCAGCTGGCCAAGGCCTGCGTGAGTGGCTTGTTAAGGAGCCGTTAGTACTTGGACTTGAGTACTCTGAAAGGCTGAAGATTCCAGATGGCGGGAAGAAGAATATTCATCATCTGCTTTTTTAAAAGGAGCTGTGACACTTGGGGAATTATAAGTGAGTTAATGTAATGCTAATACCTAGAAAACTTCTGGAACACATCATTTAAAAATCAATTTTCACATATGAAGAGAAAATGATAGTATTGAGCAGAGACCAAGCCGGCACTAGACCTTACTGGAGGGCATGGCTGGATAGCAATGCATGCCACTTCTGTGCAGAATACACGTGTTCAGGGAGTTGGGTATTTTCTTGGCTCATTTGGAACTAATATTCCTATTAATTTTTATTTTCTAATCTAAGTTGTAAAAACTGGCCATCATCCCAGAACAGGAAAGGGGGAAAAAATAAGTGAAAAAGAAAATCAAAACATGTTAAAAGCCTGGTGCAGGCTCCACACCCACTGCTTTTGTGCATTTTATCTCTTTTCCTCCTCAGAGAGCCCCCTAGAGGTAGGTGTTAACACTCCCACTTCACAGAAAAAGAACTCGAATCAGAAGGATGGTAGGGTGCCTTAGGAAGTGAGCGCGGCATTGTCCCTGTACAAGGCTCCCAGGCCTTCACTCTCAGGGCTAGACCAGGCTGGCGTCTTTCTTCATTATGAGATACCAGGTGGAGGCCAGGCAGATGGTGGTTCCTCCCCAGGCTGGGAACTAACTTAAATAAAGGGAGAGGGAGGGTCTTCTTAGCTGGTAGTGAAACAGTTTCCCTAATTGGCACAGAAAGGAGGGTCCATCTAGCATTCATCCCATCCCCTTTTACTGAGGGCCTCTAGGTTGGGCTCAGTGGCAGAGATGGAGGTAAGAAAGGCACCGGTGTCTCTGGAAAGGATAGATGCTCCAGGAATCCAGGGGTACACGGTATCTGCCTACCCTCAAGGGCTCATCATCCAAAACACATGTTCCAAGGGTTTCCAGTGGGGTGAATCCCATGTAGGAAAGGGCCAAAGAACCCACTGGGAAGGAGAAGGGCTTTACGGGGAGTGAGAGAGCTCCGAGCCTTGCAGGTGAGATGGAGACTGTCCCCATGGGTGCTTGTTTCTGAGATCTTGCCTATATTCCCCGTGCTATACGCTGTAATATGAGCTTGATGTATTAGGAATTCAGTTATTCCACTTTCCATATGAGAAGACTAAGGCACACATAGGGAATGTATACATGTCTCAGACTAAGGCAGAAACATTCATGGTGTCAGGGCATGGCAGAGGACAGCTGTTCAGCTCAACACAGCCAGGAAGCAGAGAGAGGAAGGCACCAGGGACAGATATAGTTCAAGGCCAGGCCCTCCAATGGTAGGAAACAGCCACACCCTACCTGCCTATGGTTACCATCCAATATTCAAATTATTCTTTCAGATGAATTCATTCCGCTGATGAGGTTAGAGTGCTCATGATTCACCTTTTTCACTTCTGATCATTTCTGCATTGCTGACATAGGAGCTTTCTTGGAGAACATTCCATATCCAAAGTACAAGGTTGTCTGTCATTCTAACTATCTGTCTGTTTATCTGTATCTGTCTATACATTTGTCATCCATCTATCCATCCATCCACTCAATTTTTCTTGAGTACCCTGACTAAAATATACTAGTGTCACATACTTAGTGGACACTAGATTTACTGCTGATCATGTGTTCTGGATCCAACCCCCAGGCTGGATCTTATGAACTGCACCTGTTCTTGGGTGCAGTGATGAGTCTGCATGGAAAGAAGCGCAACCCCCTTGTCCCCCCATCTCAGGGAGTTCACAGGAAACATTAGAGAACTTTCAAGGCAGAATTTAACTTCCAAGCCAAAATGGGTGGAGCAGATACTTCTCGCCCAAAAGCAGGTCCTTTGAGTGGTGCCTCAAAATTGTGTTACATAACTTACCTGGTGGCAAGGGGAAGCAGAAGCCACCCTTGGAAGTGCTGTCTCAGCCTGGGCTGCACACTGACATCAGCTGGGGAGACTGAAAGAATCCTGATGCTTGGGTCCCACCCAGAGATTCAGATTTAATTGTGCTGAGGTTTGGCCAGAGTTGAGAAACACTGCCTTAGGCCATCTTGATGTATGAGATTAGGTGCCTGTTGCATTGAAAGAGTAAAGAGGAAACCAGGGCAAGGTTCAGGAAAACTAGGGCTTGCTGGCCATCTCCTACCAGCTGCCTGTGTTTTGTAAATAAAGTTTTATTGGAACACAGCCACACCCATTTGTTTATGTATTGCATCTGGCTGCTTTCACTAAACAGCCAAACCTAATGTTGCAACAGAGACTGTCTGGCCTCAAATCCTAAAATATTTACTCTCTGGCTCCTTACAGAAAAATTTTGCCAACCCCTAAACTTGGGAGTGATGGTTTTTCAAGGATATGGGTGGTGTGGGAAAGGCTGGGCCATAAGTAAAAGGATGGGCATCCTTTCCTTGCACTGAGATACTTCAGAAAGGCTGTGCTGCCAGCCCATCAGGGAAGGCACACAAACTGAACTTTCTCACTATCTAGTGGTATGTCCTATTGCATCACAGGCAGGACTCTAATGGTGCCTCTATCAGAACTGAAAATTGCCACCTTCTGTGACCATGAGTTACAGGAGAGGTGGCAGGATACCCAGCTGAAGCCTGGGGAAGCTGTAGCTGTGATGAACTCCGCCTTTGTTCT
Organism: Graphiurus murinus; assembly: GCA_004027655.1. NCBI lineage: Eukaryota > Metazoa > Chordata > Mammalia > Rodentia > Gliridae > Graphiurus > Graphiurus murinus. The sequence continues at coordinate 10,871 of PVLC010004962.1, read as the reverse complement.
CTTCATCTTATGGGTTCTGGGCACTTCTTGAGTCCACTTCACCTCACTACTCTGGACCTGCTCCTCTGTCCAAACTTGCGGCGGAGGCCATGCATCAATGTGACTCCGACCCCTACAACTTGCCCTTTTCCAAGTCCTTGTGAGTCACTGCCTCCAGTGTGACTTACCTACCATACTGGGTAGCTTTCCCAGGCATCATGGGACTGGCCTATGGAACACAAAGACAGGCCTATGGAACACAAGTCCTGTGACAGGCATGTTGACCAAGTGGATTTTGACACTGTCATTTGACCAGTCAACTGACAAGTGATTATCAGATATCACTGTACCAGGGCCAGAGGTAAGTGGACTCCTACAGTTTTGCAGGGAGTTGTGCATGAAACAGAGGAGTGCCTGTAAAGTGACCCATGTTACTTCATGGACAGCTACACGTGCAGCTAAATTTGGAGAATGTTGCATAGAACCCTCCCTTAAGTTTAAAATGTACATTGTTCATTCTCAGAATGAGTTAAAGGTTCTGAGGGATTCTGCAAAGAAGGAACCCTCAGGGGAGGTACTGGGGAATGAAAATGACCTAGTTATGTTTTATGTGTGTACAAACATGTAGCAATGAATCCCCCTCTTATGTATAACTATAATGTACCAGTACAATTTTTTTTAAAGGAAACCTCTTGGCCTTTCCTTAAACCCAGCTCTCCCTCTATTTCCCAAACTTTGTTCATTTCTTTTTTTTCTTTCTTTTTAAATTTTTTCTTTTTTATAATTACTCGTACATTGTCAGCAGGCATCGAGTGTCTGGATACAAAATCAATCCTAAAAAATCAGAAGCTTTTCTGTATGCCAACCATAAATTAACTGAAAAGGAAATCTGGAAAACAATCCCACTTACAATAGCACCCCAAAAAATAAAATACTTAGGGATAAACCTAACCAAACAGGTAAAAGACCTCTATAAGGAAAACTATAAAAAGTTGAAGAAAGAAATTGATGAAGACCTTAGAAGATGGAAGGACATACCATGCTCTTGGATAGGCAGAATAAATATCATCAAAATGGCCATCCTCCCAAAACTGATTTACAGATTCAATGCAATACCCATGAAATTACCAAAGTCACTCCTCACAGATATAGAAAAATCAGTCCTTAAATTCATCTGGAAAAACAAAAAGCCCAGGATAGCCAAAGTAGTTCTTAGCAACAAGAACCATGCAGGAGGTATCACAATACCTGACTTCAAACTCTACTACAAAGCCACAGGAATAAAAACAGCATGGTATTGGCACAAAAACAGACAAATAGACCAATGGAGTAGAATAGAAGACTCAGAAACAGACCCACAGGTTTACAGTCAACTGATTTTTGACAAAGGAGCCAAAAACATACGCTGGAAAAAAGATAGCCTCTTTAACAAATGGTGTTGGCAAAACTGGTTAACCATATGCAGGAAAATGGAAATAAACCCCACTTTCTCACCCTGCACAATCGTCAACTCAAGGTGGATCAAAGACCTGGAAGTTAGGTCGGAGACCTTGCAGCTACTTGAAGAGGGCATAGGACCAACACTTGAACACATAGGCACAGGTAAAAACTTTCTCAACAAGACCTCAAAAGCACAAGCAACTCAAAGGAAGATCAATACATGGGATTGCATTAGACTAAAGAGCTTCTGTGCAGCAAAGGAAACTGTCAAGAACCTCAACAGAGAGCCTAAAGAGTAGAAGAAGATTTTTGCCAGCTACTCTACAGATAGAGGTCTAATATCTAGGATATACAAAGAACTCAAGAAAATCACAACCAAGAAAACAAATAACCCAATTAAAAAATGGGCAAAGGATCTAAATAGACATTTCACAGAAGAAGAAATACAAATGGCCAATAAATGTATGAGGAAATGTTCCACATCATTACCAATCAGAGAGATGCAAATCAAAACTACCTTGAGATTTCACCTAACCCCAATCAGAATGGCAATCATCAAAAACACGAGCAACAACTGAAGGAATAAAAAAACTTCCTTTCAGAAAAGCGTAAAAAAGAAAAAAAGATTTTTTAGGTCTTTGAGTGTTAAATGACCCTTGGATTCAAATTATCCTTTAACTAGGAACCGTTTTAGATTTTACAAAGTCCCAGGAAGAGGTTTAAGATAAGTTAAAATGAATGAAATGCTCCCTACCCTAAAGTGTGTAAACAAACCGCTTAATTAACCAACCTGCCTTATCAAACATGTGAGACTTTGCTATCCTGTTTCGCTTATCTGACCTGCCAGGTTACATGCTGTAAAATCAGTAGTTAAAAAATGCCTATGTACTGGACCCCCATATAAACCCTGTTCCAAACCCCTTCGGGGGTCTCCTCTCCTACCCCTGCGTGGGATGCAGGTTGAGCCCTAACGCGTGTTAGTCTTAGAATAAAGCCTCTTGCGGTATTGCATCAAGTGACGACTCTCGAGATTGTTTGGAGTGAGTGCTGGTATCCAGCTGACAGCATTGGGGTCCCCTTTCGGGGTTCCTACATTTGGGGTTCCTACACAACAACTGCTGGCGAGGATGTGGAGAAGTGGGAACCCTAATACATTGTTGGTGGGATTGCAAATTAGTGCAACCACTTTGGAAAACAGTATGGAGGATCCTCAGACAAATGGGAATGAGCCTACCATATGATCCAGCAATACCACTTCTGGGTATCTACCCAAAAGATCAGAAACCAAACTTTGTTCATTTAAAAAGATGTTTCCAGCCAGGCATGGTGGCATATGCCCCTCATCCCAGTACTTGGGAGGCTGAGACAGAATCACCAATTTGAGGACAGCCTCAGCAAGTAGTGAGATTCTCATCAATCTAGTGAGATCCTGTTTCAAAATAAAAATAAAAAATAGGGCTGGGGGTGTAGCTTAGAGGTAGAATGCCCTAGATTCAATTTTTAGTACCACAAAAAATAAAAATTTAAATAAAAAGATGTTTCCTTGTGAGGATTCTGTGGAGTGACTTAGAGTTTCACAGATCATACTTTGGAAATGCTGCTCTGAGACAGATCGGCGAAGTGCTGCTGAGGCTGCAAAAAGTGAGCCACCGGGAAACCCAGTGAGAGTCGGCCATTTACGCTGTCTTCTGTTTCCTTTGATATCATTTTTGCCATTTGTTTTGTGCACATGTCAGCATTGCAGATGGGTGACAGCGCACATAGGCTATAAATAAATGTGAGTAGGAGACACTGCTCAGAAATGCTTCAGCAAAGGGAATGCCTGACGGAAAAGAAAACCCCGTCTTCAGGAGCTCCTCTGTTCTGGCCCTCCTATCTGCCTCTCAGCTCTCCTTGTTCCCTTTCCTCAGCAGGCCTGAGGCTCTGCTGGCCTCTCCCTCCTTGAGGCTTCCAGACCTCAGCTCTTGCTGTCTCCTTCCTCTTCTTGGCATGGCCTGACCCTCCAATGTCCAAGGACCAGTCCTGGTGCATCTTTGTTGAAGATCCCTTTGGCCAGAGGGTCTGTCCTTGTTATTTTAAAATTCTGTCTGTCAAATATCCTGCAGCACCCTGCTGCAGGGATTGGCCATCTACATCCCTAAGGCCAAATTGTGCCAGCTGTGGTGGGACACATCTGTAATCCTAGCACTTGGGAGGCTGAGACTGGAGTATCATGGGTTTGAAGCCAGCCTCAGCAACTTAGCTAGACCCTATTTCAAAATAAAAAAAATAAAATAAGGCTGAGGTATAACTAGATGTAGAATGCCTCTGAGTTTAAATAATCCCCAGCACCAGAAAAAAAAGAAAGAAAAGAATAGCCAAAATTTTTATGTCATTTTATAAATTTCTGGTAAATGTCTGGAATAGCTAGACTTATTTCTTGTGTTCACTGTGGTTACTGTCGGGCTATGATAGCAGAATTGAGTAGTTGTAACCCGTGCTCTACAGTCTAACTACTTGCTGTCTGACCCTTGACAAAAGGAGTTTGCCCATACCTGTGCTGTTGACTGATTTAGGCACTTTTCATGGGACGCCCACATTCTGAGCCTGGAGATGGGCCTGTTCCACAAACAACTCATTTACCACTTTGCCCCTGGTATTTTATTTTATTGTATTGAGGATCGAACCAGTTGTGCTCTAGGCTACACCATCAACTCTTTTTATTTATTTTTAAAAATTTTCAAACAGGGTTTCTCTAAGTTACCATATACTAGCCTAAAAATCACAATCTTCTCGTCTCAGCCTCCCAAGTACTGGGATTACAGTCATGCACCACCATGCCTAGCTGTTCCTGATATTTTATATGCCACCTCTTGTCCCCAGGATTAGTTCCCTCTGTGCCTCTGTCACAGTCACATTTAGTAGGTTATTAAATAGACTCACAATAGAATTAATTACTTTGACACCTTGCATGACAAGGGTTCAGAAATACTAAGGTGACTTTGGCTAAGCATATCTTTCCTCGGTGGATCACGCAGAATAAGCCACTGAGCTTCATAGTTACAGCAGTGTGTTCCCAGGGCTGAGAAATGATTCCTATTGTGTGTAGTGAATCAGCTGTTTCAAAATCCATGCAGACAGACAAGTGGATTTGGGGAGGAGAAGCAGAACTCACATAGTTGCTCCGTGGAACATACAGTGGTCCTTGGTAAAGACTGAGGGACTGATCGCCAGTGAGCAGAATCCTGCTACCTTTTCATCCTTACTTCATTTGCATTCTGGGCTGTGACCATTATTTAATTAAAAGGCAATTTAGAAGCTGCCTCCAGAGAGCCCATGAACTATCACTGCATTGTCCTTTGCCCAGCAGGCCAGAGCATTGTTTTGCTAATGTTATAGGAGACAATGGAGGTGAAGGTTTGAGTGTGGGCATGTGTTGTGAATCTGTGCAGGGCCTGGGTCCATGGAAGATTAAGACTTCACTTAAAAAGGTGCAGGGGGAAGAAGTACTGCTCACTTGATTCCTAGAAAACAGATCCTTGAAAGAGGCAGCCCTCTCTCCCCTGGGTCCTGGGAGCTTCCTGAGAAGGTCAAGGTATTTCTGCAAAGTACATTGCTTCCTGGTGTTTCCGAAGAAAGATGATACCCTTTGTCTCTGGGTGCATGAGAGTTCTGTTGCTGTGAAGTTTTTGAGTTAATAAGTCAAAAGGAGTTGAAAGGATTTTGGGGGATTTTAATTTTCTTTATCCAGGCATTCGTTCCTGTATATTTTGTTGCATACAATCCAGGGAGGACTGACACATGAATGTGCCTAAGTAACCCACACTTGGTAAAGATACAGTATTTACAGCACTCCAGAAAGCTGTCTGGTACCTCCCAGATGACCTCCTAGCCGGCCTCCCAGAAGCAACCTGATTGTCATCACAATTGAACCATAATCTTGCCTGCTCTAGAACTTTGTATAAATGGAATCACACTTAAGTATTCTATTGTCTCTGGTTTCTTCCACTCATGGGGTCTGTGAGATTCATTCATGTTTTTGAGTATATCAATAATTTGTTACTGAATAGTAATCCATTGAATGAATATACCACAGAGTCATTTATCCCTTAACCTGTTAATAGACATTTGGACCATTTCTATTTTTTGGCAATTATGAATGAGGCTTTCATAGACATTCACATAAATATTTTTGTAGGCATATGTATTCATTTCCCTTGAGTAAATATTTAGGAGCGGAATTGCTGAGCCATAGGGTAGTATATACTTTATAAGAAGCTGCAAAATGTTTTTCTAAAATGTTCATGGCATTTTATATTTTTATAAGCAGTATATGAAATTTCTGGTTACTCTATATCATAGGCAATATTGTCAGGATTTTTCAGATATTCTATTACTTTTAGCATAAAATGGCATCTGATTAGTGTTTTGTTTTGCATTTCCCTCATTACTTTTTTTTTTGTGTGTGTGTGGTTTGAACTGGGGATTGAACTCAGGGGTGTTCTACCTTCGAGCAATACCCCCAGCCCTATTTTTTATTCTTTATTTTTGAAACAGGGTCTCACTAATTGCAGAGTGCCTCACTAGGTAGCTGAGGCTGGCCGCTAATCCAGATCCTCCGATCTCAGCCTCCCAAATGCTGGGATTACAAGCATGTGTGCCATCACACCCGGCTTTGATGACTATTCTTGAACAGATTTTAGCCTGCATATTGGCCATTTACATACCTTCCTTTGTAACATGTGCCTGTATTATACTTGACAGTTTAAGAGGAGCTATAGGCGTTCAGTACAAGGCATTTGTCAGATTATCGTATTATGAATACATTTTCCTTATCAGTGGCTTTCCAATTGGTTTAATTAATGGTGATTTGATCATCAGAAGTTTTGAATTTACACTAAGTCCCAGTTATAGAATTTTAGAATTCTAAGTGCTTTCTGTATTCCAAGAAATCCCTGCCTACATAAGGGCCACAAAACTATTCTGTACTTTTTTTCTAGAAATACTGTAGATTTAGCCTTTTCATTTAGGTCTATTATCCATCTTGAATTAGTATGTGTATGATATGCGTAGGAGTTGAGGATGCTGTTTTCACATATTTAATCACTCATTCCAGTACATTTGGTTGAAATACTTTTCCTATTGAGTTATATAAGCAAGTATCAATTTATCAATTACCTAGCAAAATATCAAAATCTGTGTGTTGCTTTATTTTTTAACTTTCTTCTGCTCCAGTGATCAGTTTATCAGTTCTAATGCTAATACCACATTGTTTTGATTAATTACAGTAAGACTTAATCCATTAAGTTCCAAATTTTCAATTTAGAAAATATTTTAACAAAATTGAAACAGCTGCATTAAAATAGGTTGAAATTTTAAAAAATAGATTGGAAATCATAATCTTATTATGAGTTAATACCAACATTAGTGTATTATAAATATGTTTATATTCTTAATACTGTACTATATGTTATATAATTATATTATTTATTATATACTATAAGTTTTTGTAGGTGTTCCACATGTGGGACAATGGGACAAAATGGGTTAAAATCAGAAATGTGTGGGATATTTAGGTACCTTTTATTTTCATATAAAATTTAAAATCAGCTTGGACATTTCTACAAAAAGATTGTTGATATTTTGATTGCAATTTCATTGAGTTTACAAGTCAGTTCAGGAAGAATTAACATCTTAGTAATGAGTTTTCTGATTCTTGAGCAAGGTATTTCTCCATTTATATAAATTTTAATTAATTTCTCACAGCAATGTTTTGTAGTTTTTAGTGTTTTGTAGTATTCAGGCAATGCACATCTATTTAGAAATGGACATCTTAGTATTTCATGTTTTCATGCTATTGTAATTGTGATTATTTTCTATTTTAATTTCCAGTTGTTCTTTGTTAATATATTAATATACTATAGACTTTTGTACATCTTGTATCCTGTGACCTTGCTAACTCCTTTACTAGTTAGAATATATTATGTGGATTCTGTAGGGTTTTTAATATAAACAAGAATGTCTGAACTTGAAAACATTTTTTTCCTTTCTAATACCTATGACATTTATTCATTTATGTATTTATATTACTTCATTTGCCAGAACGACTGCTACAGTGTTGAATAAAAGTGATAAGACATTCTTGCCTTGCTACTAACCTTAGAGAGAAAACATTCAGTGTGTCATCATAAATATAGTTGATTCTCAGTATCTGTGAGGGATCAGTTCAAGGACCTCCACATATAATAAAATCTGTAGATGTTCAAGTTCCTTATATAAAATGATGCAGGGTTTGGATATAACCTGCACATACTCCCATATGCTTTAAATCACCACTACATTAGTTGTATTACCTAATTCAATGTAAATGCTGTGTGAATAGGTTGCTACACTCCTATTATTTATGGAATAACAAGAAAAAATTCTGTATATATTCAGTATATATTCTGTATATATTCAGTATATACATATATATGTATGTATATATATATTCTGTATATATGCAGGTCCCCCCCCCCGCTCCCGAGATATCTTCAATCCAGTTTAGTTGAATTCATGGTTGAGGAACACACAGATACAAAATCCAACTGCAAAATGTTATTCATTGGTTTCATAAATGCTCTTTCTCAAGTTGAGGATATCTTTCCCATTCTAATTTCCTGAGAACTTTTATGATGAACAAAAATTGAATTTTATCAATGTCCCTATTTGATCATATGATTATATTCTCTGTTCAGTTAATATAGTGAATTACCTTTACTGAATTTTGGAATGTTAAAACCTCTAATCTCTGGGATAAATATAATTTGGTCATTACGTATTATCCTTTTACTTATAGGTTGATTTGTTTCAATAGTTTAAGATTTTCACATCTAAGTTCATGAGGATTATTGGTGCACTGTTTTGTTCTTGCTTGGTTTTGATGTCAGACCAATATTCTTCATGTACCTAGATGTGAAAATCTTGAAGTATTAAATTCTTAACCATTAGTACTCCAAATATTTTTTCAATTTCTTTCTTGCTTTTCATTCTGATATTTCAGTCACATGTTATTCCTTTTATAATTGTCTTGCAATTCTTGAGTATTTGGTTCTTTGATCCTTTCTTTCTTTCTCTCTCTCTGTCTCTTCTTCTCCCTTTTTTCCTTTCCCTCCCTCCCTCCCTCCCTCCCTCCCTTCCTTCTTTCTTTTTTTCTTTTCTTCCTTTTTCACTGGGGATCGAACCCAGAGGTATTCTACCTCTAAGCTATACCATCAGCCCTTTTTCTTTTTGAAACAGGGTCTCACTAGGTTGCTAAATGTTTCCCTAAATTTCTGAGGCTGTTTTTAAACAGGTGGTCCTTTTGTCTCAGCCTCCCAAATACTGGGATTACAGATGTGTGCCACCACATCCAGCCTCTTGAATTTATTTTGCTTTTCAGTTTGGAATGTTTCTACTGACGTATCTTTAAGCTCAATTATTCTTTCTTCACATGAGACTAGTTTCCTTATGAGACATCCAAGGCAGTTTTTATTTCTATTAGAAGATTTTTTTTAGCATTTTATGTGGATTCTTTTTGCAGAATATTCATCTCTCAGTTTGTATTATCCATCTGTTTTTGAATGTTGTGTCTACTTTTTTCATTAATGTCCTTATCATATTAATCATAGTTGTTTCAAGGTCCTGATCTATTCATTCCAACCATAACTGCTACTAACTATCTTGTGATATGGCACAGTAGATAAAAACACAAATTCTAGAGATAGATTGTCTGTGTTTGAATTGTGGCTCTGCTGATCAGCTATGTAATCTTTGGTAGGATGCATAACACTAAGTTCCTCATTTGCAAAGTAGGGATTCTCATAAAAATCTACTTCATGAAATTTTTAGGAGAATCAAATGAGTTAATACATGAAAAGCTTAGAATAACATCTGGCACAAAGAAACATTTTATATATGCAGATGATGGTTATATAGCCATTTGTAAAAGGTACCAGCACACTCCCATCTGAGGGCCTTTGCCCCTTGCTGTTCTTTCTTTTTAGGATGCTTCTTCTGAATGCCTAACGTCCTCCCCTCATTTAACCTCTCTGTAGGTGTCACCATAGCAATGAGTTTTTCCCATAGCACCATATATAGAGGCACTTTGCTCTTCCCCTTACCCTGCTTTATTATTTTTCCATAGCCAGTATAGTGATTTGACATATATTTAGATATTGTTTTTTATTGATTTTTAACCTCCTTCAATATATGTGTAGCTGCGTTAAGGCAGGGTCTATCTTCAGAATTAAAATGTTTGTAAGGTGGCACATGCCTGTAATCCCTATACTTGGGAGACTGAGATAGGAGGATTGCAAGCTTGAAGCTAGCCTCAGCAACTTAGAAACTGTTTCAAAATAAAAAGAGTTGGGTTGCATTTCAGTGGTAGAGGCCCCCTTTGTTCAGTCCTCAGCACCACACATTCAAAAATGTTTTCAGAGTAATTTTCTCATATGTTCACATAAAGTACTGTGTAGCCCCTTAGAGTCATGTTTTTTGAAGAATGCTAAATGATATTGACCATATTTATCTACTACTTCACGTCTGTGCAAAAACAATCACCAACATTACATAAGACTTAAAGAGATGATCTTCAAGGGTCCACAAGAGTGTCCGGGTCTGCCTGAGTTCATAGCCCTGTGCCCTAGGCCACATGTAATATTTTCTGACTTTCTCTTTCAGTATGAATACTTCAATGCTGTGCTGATAAATGAAAGAGACAAAGATGGAAATTTTCTGGAGCTGGGGAAGGAATTCATCTTAGCCCCGAATGACCATTTTAATAATTTGCCTGTGAACATCAGTCTGAGTGATGTCCAAGTGCCAACAAATATGTACAACAAAGGTAAGACTCCCTGCTGCTCTATAGAGGGTGAATAGTCAGGGGGCTTCAGAGGCCAGGGTTGGCTGTGTCGGGGTCTTCAGCTTTTTGGACAACACAATTGCAAGCTGAGTGTGTCAAGCATCAGTTGGGTAGCAGAAGCTGGCACCTGTTCTGCCTGGAGATTCTGGGAAGCTGCTTCCCCAGCTAGTGTTTCCACCAAGTCCTCTAGTCTAAGGGTTGGCAAACCTTTTCTGTAGAGGGCCCAAAGTGAATGTCTTAGGTTTTGCAGGCCATAGAGTCTCTAGCACCGCTCCTTAACTCTGCTGTTCTAGCACAAGAGCAGCCCCAGACATATGTAAGTCAGTGGCATGGCTGTGTTCCAACAAAACTTTTTATCTACAAAAATAGATGGCTGGAGCTGGGCGTGGTGGTGCACGCTTGTAATCCCAGCATTCGGGAGGCTGAGACCGGAGGATCCGGGTTCGCGACCAGCCTCAGCTACCTAGTGAGGCCCTCCGCAACTTAGTGAGACTCGGTTTCAAAATAAAAGAATAAAAAATAGGGCTGGGGGTATAGCTCGGAGGTAGAATGCCTCTGAGTTCAATCCCCAGTACCACAAAAAAAAAAAAAA